>RXON01003731.1:0-59516 GCA_009667805.1 Leptobrachium leishanense
CGGATGCTAGTGGGCAAGGGAACATTCTAATAGTGACTGATCATTTCACTCGTTACGCCCAAGCTTTCTCCACAAAAGATCAACGCGCTCCGACAGTAGCCAAGGTGTTGATGGAAAAGTTCTTTGTTCACTACGGACTGCCAAGGAGGATACACTCTGATCAGGGTAGAGACTTTGAAAGCAGACTGGTGGGGCAGTTGTTAGAGCTGTTGGGAATCCAAAAGACCCGAACTACACCATATCACCCTCAAGGTGATGCTCAGCCTGAAAGGTTTAATCGCACACTGCTAAACATGCTGGGGACTTTGTCGAATGTGGAGAAGCAGAGTTGGAGTCGTCACATAGCTACTCTGGTGCATGCATATAACAGTACGGAGAGCGATGCAACTGGATACTCACCGTACCGTCTTATGTTCGGAAGGGAGGCTCGACTGCCGGTTGATTTGGCATTTGGGTTATCCCTAGACCAGACATCAGTAGCTTCCCATAGAAACTACGTGGATAGACTTCGAAAGAATCTGGCTTCTGCGTTTGAACAGGCCCGTTTGACCTCAGGAAACAGGGAGCAAAGAAACAAAAGGAACTATGACCTGAAAGTTCGAATACAAGATCTACAAACCGGTGATAGGGTTCTATTGAAGAACTTGGGTGCTGCTGCGAGACACAAGTTGGCGGATAGGTGGAGTTCCCAGGTTTACATTGTCTGCAAACAACTGCCAGGTCTACCAGTGTATCAGATTCGCCCAGATGGAAAGGCTGGGCCTCTCAAGAATTGGCACAGAAATCATTTGTTACCTTTGAGAGAGGCTGTGAGGATGCCAGTTGGGGATGAACTGCCTCCGCCAAATCCGCCTACTCCACGTTTGCCTCCTGTTACTCGGTCTCAACAGACCCGGGTTGTCGAAGAGAGCGAAAGAGACAGTGAAGAAGAGAGTTATTGTCTAGACTGGATGCGCTCACCGGAGCCTGAGGAGGTTGTCGTTGTCCCTGAACGGTGGGAGAGTAACTTGAGGCCTGAAGCTCCTGAGTTTCTGCTGGAAGTCCCTGAGACTGTTGAAATCCCTGAACCTTTTGAATTTCAGTTGGAAGTCCCTGAGGCTGTTGGAATCCCGGTAGCTCCGGAAGCAGAAGCTTATTCAGGTGATTATAGTTCTATGCCTTCACTGGAGGGATCATACTCTGAGGAAACGTCTACTCCAGTGATAGAGAGAAGGATTGAGCCAGCACCTATAGTACTTCCACCTGAAGAGGAACTGATTGAGCCAGAACCAAAACGCTCTGTTCGACCGCCCCAACGACTCACCTACGACTCACCAGGACATAGCACTGAAGAGGCCATCACCACAGTGCAGAGGTTGCCCGAAGTGTCTGCTATGCTAGCTGAGGTAGCCCAAAATATGAGTCAACTTGAGGAAGTGTTCCTAACCCATTACATGAATGCTGCTGAACCTGTACATGTTATGTAAACTGTATTCAATATTGTGGAAATGTAATGTAACTGTTGTACCTCCTTGGAGAGACCCAAGAGTTCTAGGAGGGGGAGAGTGTAGCACTGTGTTAAAATCTTGCTGTGGCAGTACCTATTTTTGGCCACAAGATGGAGACAATCGCGATTAGAGACACTGGACATTGGGACTACATTTCCCGGCATGCTTTGCAAGGAGACAGGAAGTGGGTGGGGACTGGACGCTTACATCCTCCACCTCGTGGAGAACGCGCCAGAGCGCGCCAGGGAACGGGAGAAAGGAGATGCAGTGAAGACATCGCGAGAGGGCCTAGGCCAGAGCCCGAGGGAGACCTTGTCAGTTCCTTGTTGGGTCATTCAGTCTGAGGAGAAGGAGACCTCCAAGTTCCAGAGATTGCTGCAGATTAAAGAAACCGAAGACCTCGAGTAAGGAGTTGCCGCGACGTTGATCGGGTACGGAGAGCAGGCGGTGAGCTGGACAAGTCGTGGACAAGCTGCGGAAAGTCAGACAACGGATCCGGTCGCTAGTATCCCCAGTCAAAATCGAGCGGAGAGACGTCCTGGGTCAGTGGAGCCTAAAGCAATCGTCGGATGGGTGAGAGGCCTCCAAGGCTGTTTGTGATTAAAGAACACGCTGCTGTTTTCTCTTTAAAGTCCACAGGGCCCCAACTTGACTAGTCGAAGACCTTCTTTAAGTAAATTCACTGGCCAGTTGAATAGTACCCGGGTACCATACACACACATACACACCTTTTACATTCCGGGACTTAACCTGTGCAGGACTCATTTTTGTTACGAATCGGAACAGGGGTTAAAGATACGTTCCGAATATATTTTTCTCTTTTCCGCTGCGCGTTTATCGTAATACGAAGAGATTGTATTCTTGGGTTCTGCTACGTGTCCCTTTTCCGAATATTCGTGCAATTGCATTTCTTTTTCTGTTCGGTTGCGAATATATTATTTTTCCGAAATACGAAACCTCGTGTTTCGTTTCTTTCCCGCTACGCGTTTTTACCGCGATACGAAAGTACTGTAATATATCTGTGAATACCGTGTCTCAACATCTGCTTATTATTTTAGTAAACTATTTAAATTATAAAACTCACAACGGTGTTGGAGTATATTTATTCCTTAGTGCGGGGAGACTGACCCGTGGTTCAATTTTCAGCGGCTCCTCCGGGAGTGAGCACTACACCCGTATACTCATATATAGAGCTCAGGATCCTCTAATTCCCCGTATGCTCATATATAGAGCTCAGGATCCGCTAATTCCCCGTATACTCATATATAGAGCTCAGGATCCTCTAATTCCCCGTGTACTCATATATACAGTTGTGTTCAAAATTATTCAACCCCCACTGAAATTGAGTGTTTTGGCCAGTTTGACATTGATTTTGATCATTCAGTCATCTTGCTTACAATTAAATCAAAGAGGCACGTGTAGGTCATACAAATATAACATCTATACTATAAAAAAGTAAGGGCTGGCGTGTCCGTCGCCAAACCCCTACTGCGCATGCGCGCGCAACCAGTGGCGGTTGGCTGCGCGCGCATCCAACGGCCGCGGCACAGCCGGCGTGCGCGAGGGACAAAACAAATCCGATCCATTGGAGAGGCGCACAGCGCTTCTCCAATGGGCCGGATTTGTTTATCTCCTCAGTGCCCGGCCTCGATCTCCTCAGTGCCCGGCCTCGATCTCCTCAGTGCCCGGCCTCCATCTCCTCAAGCCCGGCCTCCATCTCCTCAGTGCCTGGCCTCCATCTCCTCAGTGCCCGGTCTGCCAGCCATGTTACCAGTGTGCCATGCACAATACCAGTCTGCCATGCACAATACCAGTCTGCCATGCACAGTGCCAGTCTGCCATGCACAGTACCAGTCTGCCATGCACATTGCCATGCACAGTACCAGTCTGCCATGCACAATATCAGTCTGCCATTCACATTGCCATGCACATACCAGTCTGCCATGCACAATACCAGTCTCCCATGCACAAAACCAGTCTGCCAGCCATATTACCAGTTCCCCAGTGCACAAAACCAGTCTGCCAGCCATAACCACGCAGTTATCGCCAGCCATATATACCAGTCTGCCTGCCATATACAATACCAGTCTGCCAGCCATATTACCAGTTCGCCAGCCATATTACCAGTCTGCCATGCACAATACCAGTCTCCCGTGCACAAACCAGTCTGCCAGCCATATTACCATTCCAGTTCGCCGCCATATTAACCATCTGCCTGCCATATACAATACCAGTCTGCCAGCCATATTACCAGTCTGCCATGCATATTACCAGTCTGCCATGCACAATACCAGTCTGCCATGCACATTACCAGTCTGCCATGCACAATACCAGTCTGCCAGCCATATTACCAGTCTGCCATGCATAATACCAGTGTCTCATAATACCAGTGTGCCTAAATACCAGCCTGCCATGCCATGCATACCACGTGCCATTAAATATCCGCATAATGTATATGCTACAAGAATAATGCCCGCCCAAGCCCAACACAATCTAAGGGGCCCCATGAGCTTACAATCTAAGGGGCCCCATGAGTTTACAATCTAAGGGGTCCCACGAGTTTACAATCTGAGGGTCCGGTTCCCGTGAGCTTACAATCTAAGAGGGAAGAGGAACCTGCTCTAATATATAAATGCCTTTGTAATGCGCTGTCAGCTGCGCGCTCCCATCACAGCTGCTCAGTTGGCCCTCCTGTTGCGGATGGGATGGCGATGGACGCGTTACAAACGCATTTATATAGAGAGATACTCTTGGATAGGACATTGAAAAAAAAACTATGTGGACGTGAATTCTGAGCTGGCGACAACAATAGACTGCCCTCTGGGCAGGCTTTCCACCTAGTAACATTTATAATGAAATAACCACAAATGTCTTTTCTGTGCTCACATCATTATCAGTTTTATTCAACCCCCAAGTGACATTCAATCTTAGCACTTAGTACAACATCCTTTTACAGTTATAACAGCTTTTAAACGTGAAGCATAGCTTGACAAAAGTGTCTTGCAGCGATCTACAGGTATCTTCGCCCATTCGTCATGGGCAAAAGCCTCCAGTTCAGTCACATTCTTAGGCT
The DNA here is from genome assembly GCA_009667805.1 of Leptobrachium leishanense. Taxonomy (NCBI): domain Eukaryota; kingdom Metazoa; phylum Chordata; class Amphibia; order Anura; family Megophryidae; genus Leptobrachium; species Leptobrachium leishanense. The sequence continues at coordinate 4,561 of RXON01003731.1, forward strand.
TGCGCACTGCAACTGCTTTCTTTAAGTCCCACCAGAGGTTCTCAATCGGATTTAAGTCAGGTGACTGCGATGGCCACTCCAAAATGTTCCAGCCTTTAATCTGCAACCATGCTCTAGTGGACTTGGAGGTATGCTTGGGATCATTGTCCTGTTGAAAGGTCCAACGTCTCCCAAGCCTCAGGTTTGTGACGGACTGCATCACATTGTCATCCAATATCTCCTGGTACTGAAGAGAATTCATGGTACCTTGCACACGCTGAAGCTTCCCTGTACCTGCAGAAGCAAAACAGCCCCAAAGCATGATTGACCCCCCACCCCCACCATGCTTCACAGTAGGCAAGGTGTTCTTTTCTTCATAGGCCTTGTTCTTCCTCCTCCAAACATAGCGTTGATCCATGGGCCCAAACAGTTCTAATTTTGTTTCATCAGTCCACAGAACACTATCCCAAAACCTCTGTGGTTTGTCCACATGACTTTTGGCATACTGCAGTCGACTCTTCTTATTCTTTGGAGACAGCAAGGGGGTGCGCCTGGGAGTTCTGGCATGGAGGCCTTCATTACGCAGTGTGCGCCGTATTGTCTGAGCTGAAACTTCAGTACCCACATCTGACAAATCTTTTCTCAGTTCCTCAGCAGTCACACGGGGACTTTTCTCCACTCTACGCTTCAGTTAGCACACCAGTCAAAGTCAGCATCTTCTTTCTGTCACGACCAGGTAGCGTTTCAACAGTGCCCTTTGCCTTGAATTTGCAAATGATGCTTCCTATGGTCTCTCTTGGTATGTTTAACATCTTTGCAATCTTCTTATAGCCATTGCCCTTCCTGTGAAGAGTAATCACCTCTACTCCGGTCTTCCTGGACCATTCTCTTGACTTCACCATGTTTGTAACCACACCAGAAAAAGTATAGAAGGAGCTGAGTATCACAGTCATTTTAAAGCTGCCTAATTGGTGCTTATTATGCTTTATTGCTGCTCCGTGACATCCACAGGTGTTTTCAATACCTGATTGAAAACACTTGAATGAACCTCTGTTCTTCAGAGTGGTAGTCCTTAAGGGGTTGAATAATTGTGTCAATGAAGAATTCACAAAAGAAACATTTACTACTGTATTACAAAACCAATTGATGTCATTTTAGTTTCATATGGTTCTTTAAAAAGTCCTTGTAGGATTTCATTCTGAATACAATTACAAATGTACACTAAATTCCCTAAAACCCTTTACAGCATTGTATAGAGCTCAGGATCCACTAATTCCCCGTATACTCATATATAGAGCTCAGGATCCTCTAATTCCCCGTATACTCATATATAGAGCTCAGGATCCTCTAATTCCCCGTATACTCATATATAGAGCTCAGGATCCGCTAATTCCCCGTATACTCATATATAGAGCTCAGGATCCGCTAATTCCCCGTATACTCATATATAGAGCTCAGGATCCGCTAATTCCCCGTATACTCATATATAGAGCTCAGGATCCGCTAATTCCCCGTATACTCATATATAGAGCTCATGATCCGCTAATTCCCCGTATACTCATATATAGAGCTCATGATCCGCTAATTCCCCGTATACTCATATATAGAGCTCAGGATCCGCTAATTCCCCGTATACTCATATATAGAGCTCAGGATCCTCTAATTCCCCGTATACTCATATATAGAGCTCAGGATCCTCTAATTCCCCGTATACTCATATATAGAGCTCAGGATCCTCTAATTCCCCGTATACTCCTAGAAAGCTGATTGTAAGCTCTTGGGGTCAGAAATCTAAGTTTCCCTAATGTAAGCTCAAATCCCTGCACCTGCCAAGACCAAACTAAACGTCTGGCAGATAAAGGGTGCCGTGAACTATTTGAGGAATTTATTTATTTATTTAATCTCGGCGTCAGGGCAGTAGAGTTGAGCAAGATTTCTGCTCCTATGCAGCCAGTCTGAAGTAGGATGGGGAGCTTTACAGACTGGCAGGTAGCACAGTGTGAAGGAGCAGACAGGGAGAGTGAGAGCAGGGGACGAGCGGAACGGACCCTGGTAAATCAGTCCGACCATCCTGTTTGTTTTACAATTAAATGAGCTTCCTCCCCCTCTGTTTCTTACTGTGGCGAGCCAATGGAAGGGGGAGACCTCAGGTGACCTCATCACTGCCAACCAGAGTCGCGGAGAAGAAAGTCAGTGCCGGGATCTGACGCATGCTCAGAGGGATTGCAGCTTCTCAGAGTTCTCGGTACATCTGCGCACGGCGATAACACTCTCAGAAACTCTACATAGCCACGATGACGCATACGACGCATGAAGCCTGATCTCGCCTCGATTATCGATTCTTATAATCGGTAGACCCTACCAACGCTTATCCTATCAGTATATTTAACCTTATCAGTTTTGGTGGAATTCAACGAGGCCAATTCGGTGCTTTTCACTAACGTCCGATAACTGCTTTGGTGACTCCATTTTTAACATAATACAGTGAACATACGGTGAATAGTGAATGCAGTGTATATTTGGTGAAATGGGCTGGAATGAAAAGCTCTTGTGTTTAACCCTCTGTGTTTTGTTGTTTTATATTTTGCAGATATAAAGAGACATTAATCTGCTCCTGTTGATAGAAAAGTGTTTTGTTCCTGTGGAATTAATCATTAATAACCAAAAAAGGTATTTTGTGCAGCGTTATCTGATTTATATTTAATAGATACGGATTGTCAGACCGGGTGATGTTACATATTAAATATATTCTGATTTTTATCAACCAACTTTATACTATCTGCTAAATCAGAGAAACCTCTATAGACAGAGAATTCACCTGGTGTAGGTTAAAATCTAATTTCTATATGTCTCCATGCAAGACCATTTGTACCTTTTAGTATGGGGAGAGTTACTCTGGCTTCAAGAAATGTTTAGCTTTAATCATTAAAAAAAAATCCCTGTCAACCCATGCCAGCATAAAGGGAGTTTTGACATGGCAGAGTTTGGTTTGGTGACGGAGTAAATTATTGTATCCCCCTCCACACAGGATTACAGAAAAAGTCCTAAAATGTCTCCAGAAATTGCTTTTGAAGAACCAGTGCCATATGTTGAGGAAAAGATGAAGCCTCTGCCACAAAAGCTAGAAGAAATAATGATCAATGATGAAGCTTTGCACTCCTCAGAAAATCCAAAAGAACCAGAGAATCCAGGACTGTCATCTGGAACATTTCTGTGCCCTGACAGTGAGAAATGTTTAAGCACAAGTGGAAGTCTTGGTAAACACAGAGTTCATGTAGGGCGGAAGCGATTTGCATGTTCTGAATGTGAGAAATGTTGTAGATCAAAAAGTGAACTTACTGTACATGAGAGAATTCATACAGGAGAGAAGCCGTTTGCATGTTCTGTATGTGGGAAATGTTTTAGAACAAAAAGTGAGCTTACTAAACATGAGAGAATTCATACAGAAGAGAAGCAGTTTGCATGTTCTGTATGTGGGAAATGTTTTAGAACAAAAAGTGGTCTTACTAAACATGAGAGAATTCATACAGGAGAGAAGCCGTTTGCATGTTCTGAATGTGAGAAATGTTTTAGAACAAAGTATGAGCTTACTATACATGCGAGAAATCATACAAGAGAGAAGCCGTTTGCATGTTCTGTATGTGGGAGATGTTGTAGATCAAAAAGTGATCTTACTAGACATGAGAGAATTCATACAGGAGAGAAGCCGTTTGCATGTTCTGAATGTGGGAAATGTTGTAGATCAAAAACTGAACTTACTGTACATGAGAGAATTCATACAGGAGAGATGCCGTTTGCATGTTCTGAATGTGGGAAATGTTGTAGATCAAAAACTGAACTTACTGTACATGAGAGAATTCATACAGGAGAGAAGCCGTTTGCATGTTCTGAATGTGGGAAATGTTTTACAACAAGAAGTGAGCTTACTAAACATGAGAGAATTCATACAGGAGAGAAGCCGTTTTCATGTTCTGAATGTGGGAAATGTTTTAGATCAAAAACTAAACTTACTGTACATGAGAGAATTCATACAGGAGAGATGCCGTTTTCATGTTCTGAATGTGGGAAATGTTTTAGATCAAAAACTAAACTTACTGTACATGAGAGAATTCATACAGGAGAGATGCCGTTTGCATGTTCTGAATGTAGGAGATGTTTTATAACAAAATCTGAGCTTACTGTACATGAGAGAATTCATACAGGAGAGAAGCCGTTTGCATGTTCTGAATGTGAGAAATGTTTTAGATCAAAAACTAAACTTACTGTACATGAGAGAATTCATACAGGAGAGAACCTGTTTGCATGTTCTGAATGTGGGAAATGGTTTTATAACAAAGTCTGAGCTTACTGTACATGAGAGAATTCATACAGGAGAGAAGCCGTATGCATGTTCTGAATGTGGGAAATGTTTTAGAACAAAAACTGAGCTTACTGTACATGAGATGATTCATACAGGAGAGAAGCCGTTTTCATGTTCTGAATGTGGGAAATGTTTTAGAACAAAAACTGAACTTACTAAGCATGAAAGAATTCATACAGGAGAGAAGCCATTTGCATGTTCTGAATGTGGGAAATGTTTTATAACAAAGGGTGAGCTTACTGCACATGAGAGAATTCATACAGGAGAGAAGCCTTATGCATGTTCTGAATGTGAGAATTGTTTTAGAACAAAATCTCAGCTTACTGTACATGAGAGAATTCATACAGGAGAGAAGCCTTATGCATGTTCTGAATGTCAGAAATGTTTTAGAACAAAGGGTGAACATACTGTACATAAGAGGACTCACAGAGCAGTGTAGCTGTTAATTTTAAAACCATTCTCTGTATAAAATAGTCTTTCTGTTAGGGATGCACCGACACCGTCATTTGCACCAGAACTGTGTACTCGTGCAAATGGCCTGATACCGCCTCCCAATACCTGGAAGCCAGAGCTGGGCCAGCTTGCTGGTATCAGAGAGGCTAGGGCAGCTGTCCAGATGAATTAAAAGCATTTGGCCAGCGTCACCCCCCCCCCCCAGCTGGCCGTGTTACCGAGTGGCCGCCTGGCTGTGGAGGCTGTGACGCTTATAGGGAGTTGTGACATCTCACAAGAGTAGGTCACAGCGCGTCCCTGCCCTGTGGCCACTTGGTAACACGACCAGCCAGAGGGCAGCGATGGGCAAATGCTTTTAATGCATCCGGCCAGCTGCCCCAGCTTCTGCCTGTGGGTATGTCTGGTCTGGGGTCTGATAAATATATTGTGACAGGGTGAGGGGCAGGGTGGTAGACCACAGGGATATTAGGCGTCTGAAGTATGCTATTTCCCACTAAAGGGTTAATTCTGAATCAAGGCCTAATTAAGACTGCCCTGCCCATCTAGGTGTGTGGTTCCAGACGAGAGACACACAGACAGACAGACAGAAAGAAAGCTGTTGTATGGATAGTCTGTGTGCTGGCTGAAGCGAGGAGAGGAACTCCTGACCTTTATGTGTTAAAAAGGTACGCTGTTTATTTGACTGGGAACCAGCTTAGCTGCCAGTATTTGTCAGATAGAAATCCTATGTTAAGTTAGGCTCCATAGAAGGAGTAGGTGTTTATGTGATGTTTGGTTTATTTGATTTGCTGCTGTATCCTTCTGCTTTTGTGAGTTGAATAAAAGAAAGAGGGACAAACAACCCTTGTATCCAGTGCCTTTATCACAATATATAAACGCGAAAGTCCTGACTGACTCATCAACGCCCAGCTGAAACCGTTTAACCTAGGAACGTGAAATTTGGAGGGTGCACTGCTTTTATGATGTAGGCACCCACTAAGGAAGGATTTTTGGAAACTCCGCCCCTAAGGGGGTTTACTATTTTAAACAGGATTCCTATAGCTCAAAAACAGAAGATGTTACAGACGTGAAAATCGGTATTTAGATTCTTCTTGAAAAATAGAAAAACACTTATTTTACAGTTTTTTTCAAAAATCCAAGTTGGGGGGGGGCAAAATAGGGTGTTGAATATTTAAAATATTTTAAACCGGATACCTGTATCTCAAAAACAGAAGAGGTTACAGCCGTGAAAATTGGTGTTTTTAGATTCATCTTGAAAAATAAAATGTATTTTGCCATTTTCTGAAAATCCTTGGGGGCAAAAAGGGGGGTTGAATACTTTTATCAGTATACTTATATTTCAAAAACGAAGATGTTTCAGGTGTGTAATTTGGTATTTACAATCTTCTTGAAAAAACCCCCCAAAAAAAAAACACGTTTTGCCATTTTCCAAAAATCCCAAGTGGGGGATGAAAAAAAGGGGGGTGTGAATACGTTTTATCATAAACGCGAATGTCCTGACTGACTGATCAACTCCCAGGTGAAACAGTTTAACCTAGGAACGTGACATTTTGAAGGTGCACTGTTTTTATGGTGTAGGCGCCCACTAAGGAAGGATCTTTGGAAACTCCGCCCCTAAGGGGGTGAAAAAGGGGGTTGAATATTTTAAACAGGATACCTATAGTTCAAAAACCGAAGATGTTACGGACGTGAAAATCGGTATTTAGATTCGTCTTGAAAAATAAAAAACACATTTTGCCGCTTTTCAAAAATCAAAGTGGGGGGGGGTGAAAAAAGGGGGTTGAATATTTTAAACAGGATACATATATCTCGAAAACAGAAGATGTTACAGATGTGAAAATCTGTATTTAGATTCTTCTTGAAAAATAAAAAAACACGTATTTTACCGTTTTTCAAAACGGGGGGGGGGTGAAAAAGGGGGGGTTGAATATTTTAAACATAATACCTATATCTCGAAAACAAGATGTTACAGTCCTGAAAATTGGTATTTAGATTTTACCTCAAAAAAACAAAACACGTATTTTACCATTTTCTGTAAATTCCATGGGGGGGCAAAAAGGGGGGGTTGAAAACTTTTATCAGTATACCTAGATTTCAAAATCCAAAGATGTTACAGACATGAAATTTGGTATTTACTATGTTCTTGTAAAATAAACAAAAAGGTGTTTTACCATTTTCCAAAAATCCCAGGTGGGGGGGGGGGGGTGAAAAAAGGGGGGGTGAATGCTTTTAAACAGGATACCTGTATCTCATAAACAGAAGATGTTACAGACGTGAAAATTTGTATTTAGATTCGTCTTGAGAAATAAGAAAAACACATTTTACCATTTTCCAAAGATCCAGTGGGGGGGGCAAAGGGGGGGTGAATACTTTCATCAGTATACCTATATTTCAAAAACCAAAGATGTTACAGGTCTGAAAATTGGTATGTAAATTTGTCTTGAAAATAAAAAAAAAACACATTTTACGATTTTCCAAAAATCCAATGGGGGTTAAATAGGGGGGATGAATACTTTTATGACTATACCTATATTTCAAAAACCAAAGATGTTACAGGCCTGAAAATTGGTATATACAACATTTCTGAAAAAAGTAAAAAACCTGTGTTTTACCATTTTCCAAAAATCCCAAATGGAGGGGGGGGGAGGGGGTTAAAAGGGGAGGTTGAAAACTTTTAAATTGTATACCTATATCTCAGTTTCTTTTAAAAAACAATTATAACAAATCCCAAAATCCACACGTGCAAAAGCTAGTATAAATATATATAACAAACCAGGAAGAGAGCGACACCAAACATGTTCAAACAATACAAAAGAAAGAGAGGCACAAAGTACAGTAAGCTTGCGGAATAAATCACTAATACCAATTCGCTAACAGGTTTTTTAACCCGTTACCCAAACACAGGTGATCTGTGCGGAGCGCTAACATCTCGTTTAAGCTGGCGCTAACGTGAGAGCTAGAGTTAGGTTGTAGGAGGTGATAGGGCCCTATATGTTCAGATAATGGACCCCAGTTTATTTCAATTCATTTTAAAGACTTCAGTATTATTATTATTATACTTTATTTATAAAGCGCCATCATATTCCGCAGCGCTGAACAATGGGTATGATATAGACAGGGTTACAATACATTGAACAACATTTGATAAACTGATACATGAGGAAACGAGGCCCCTATTCCCGTGGGAACTTACAATCTAGAAGGGTTGGGGTGGAAACAAGAGGAGAGGACTGCAATGTGAGAGTGATGGACTGCAAGGCGAGAGTGATGGACTGGTTGAGGCAGTGATGTGTATTAGTGAGTTGTGTGGCAGGCATCCCTGTATGGGAATGTCTTATACGAGAGGGAGAGCTGTAGATAGTGATGGGGTTGGTGATACAGAGGCAGGAGTTCCATTTTAGGATGAATGCAGAGTAAAAGAGTAGAAGAGACAGGGAGCACATTGTGCAACAGTATGTGGACTTTGCACTTCCCTAATTCCAGCAGAGGGGAGGGGGAGCTGGTGGCCAGAAAAACACTGCAGAGCTTGCATGGGAGAGACCAGAAGCCTGGGATTAGTAAGAGTAATTAAGAGAAGTGGAGACAGCTGGAAAGGATGCCTGAAATTAGAGGCGAGGCCGGTCCAGGGGGGGGGGGGTGGGGTGGGGACTGATCAGTGTTGAAATTAAATTTGGGCTGTGTTTCCGTGTGAAAAGGAAATTAGTTCAGGTAAGTGTCTAGGTGTCAGAGGCCTTTGTAATGGGGGGGAGGGGCACTAGTGAAAAACTAGTGTAGCGCTGTGTTTAAATCCTTACTGTGGCAGTACCTATTTTTGGCCACCGGAGGGAGACAAGCGCGATAAGAGACACTGAACATTGGGACTACATTTCCCGGCATGCTTTGGGAACGGACACAGGAAGTGGGTGGGACAGACCGAGTTACATCCTGAGCCTCGTGGAGATAGCTGGCAGAGCGCGCCAGGGAGTGAGAGAGACAGGACACAGTGCTGCAGAGCGGAACAGTGCCTAGGCCAGAGCGCAGGTGCGGCCTTCCAGAATTCCAGATTGGGTTATCCAGCCTTGTAAGAGGGAGACCCAGTGATCCACAGATATTACCCAAGCTGCTATTGAGGAAGCCGGAGGACCCCCGAGTTAGGAGTACCGCAGGTCTATCGGATTGGGAGAGCAGGCGGTAAGCTGGACAAGTCACGGCCGGAGCAGAGAGAGCCAGACAACGGATCCAGTAGCCAGTATCCCGGTAAAGCATCGAGCGGAGAGATGTCCTGGGTCAGCGGAGCCTTGGTTATCGGCCGGATGGGTGAGAGGCCTCCTAGGCCGGTTGTAAAGCAAGAAAGCACGCTGCTGTTTGTTTCTAAAACCCACAGGGCCCCAACTTGACTAGTCGAAGACACCGCTTTAAGAAATTCACTGGCCAGTTGAATAGTACCCGGGTACCATAACACACACACTTACAGTCCGGGACTTAACCTGTGCGGGACTCACTCCCTAATCTCCAAAAAGGGGTTAAAGATTCGTATATTATTCCTTTTTTTTCCGCTGCGCGTTTCTCGAATTACGAAGCATTGTATTTTTCTGTTTTCCGCTGCGCATTTTCCCGAAATACGAAGCCTCGTATTTCTTTTCTGCTGCGCGTTTCCCGAAATACGAAATACTGTAAATATATCTACGAACACCGTGTTGTCTATTATATGCCTTTTATTCTAGTAAACTATATAACTTATAAAATCCACAACGGTGCTGGAGTATATTTATTCCCTAGTGCGGGGAGACTGACCCGTGGTTCAATTTCAGCGGCTCCTCCGGAGAGTGAGCGCTACACTAGCTACATATTATATCTAAAAATGCCACAACTTAGAGGATAATCAGCCAGAAATTAATAAATGCAGACACAAAATACAATTGCGATGATAGAATATTGCAGAATGTGATGGTGGACATTGTGTTGAGATCTGGATACCTGGGCCGTGATGTTGCTAGCAGGCTGATCAGTGTTGAAATGAAATTTGGACTTTGACCACGTTACCTCATCACCAGGATACCCTCAAAGTAATGGGAAGGTAGAGTCAGCAGTAATGACAGCCAAGAGAGCGCTGCAAAAATCTGTGTCTTCTGGAAGTGATCCTTATTTAGCATTACTGGATCATCACAACACACTGACACAAGGCATGGAGTGTAGTCCTGCTCAAAGACTGATGGGCCAAATCGTTACTTCCCATGAGAGGGAGTCTGTTAACACAGGATCAAGTGATGAATGACCGGCACCGAAGCCTTTGCAGGAACAAGCAGGCATTGCAAGCGGCTCAAGGTGTGGATCCAACCTCAAGTGAACCAGGGAAAAGAGTGCTGGAAAACTTGCCTAAGAGCACCTGAAGGAATCAGATCATATGAAGAGGTAACAGAGTCAGGACAGGATCTGAGAAGAAACAGGACACACCTAACACTACATGCCTCAATAAAGGACCCAAACTAGCACCCAAGAGGAATATCACATAGAGGATAAAAACCAGCCATCAATAACAAATACCACAGAAGAAAGTCATGAAGAAACACACAAATATCAGACAAGGATACGCTGCGGGATGACAACAGAGTCCTGCCAGAACAACCACAAGTCCCCAGAAACACCCAGACTAGAAGTGGGAGATGAATCAAAAGTCAGCATACAGTTGTGTTCAAAATTATTCAACCCCCACTGAAATTGAGTGTTTTGGCCAGTTTGACATTGATTTTGATCATTCAGTCATCTTGCTTACAATTAAATTAAAGAGGCACGTGTAGGTCAGACAAATATAACATTTATAATGAAATAACCACAAATGTCTTTTCTGTGCTCACATCATTATCAGTTTTATTCAACCCCCAAGTGACATTCAAACTTAGTACTTAGAACTGTAAAAGGATGTTGTACTAACAGCTTTTAAATGTGAAGCATAGCTTGACACAAGTGTCTTGCAGCGATCTACGGGTATCTTCGCCAATTCGTCATGGGCAAAAGCCTCCAGTTCAGTCACATTCTTAGGCTTGCGCACTGCAACTGCTTTCTTTAAGTCCCACCAGAGGTTCTCAATCGGATTTAAGTCAGGTGACTGCGATGACCACTCCAAAATGTTCCAGCCTTTAATCTGCAACCATGCTCTAGTGGACTTAGAGGTATGCTTGGGATCATTGTCCTGTTGAAAGGTCCAACGTCTCCCAAGCCTCAGGTTTGTGACGGACTGCATCACATTGTCATCCAATATCTCCTGGTACTGAAGAGAATTCATGGTACTGTAGCGCTCACTCCCGGAGGAGCCGCTGAAAATGAACCACGGGTCAGTCTCCCCGCACTAGGGAATAAATATACTCCAACACAGTTGTGAGTTTTTATCATTTAAATAGTTTACTAAAATATTTGAGCAGATGTTGAGACACGGTATTCACAAGTATTATTACAGTATTTTCGTATCACGGTAAAACGCGTAGCGGAAAAGAAACGAAACACGAGGCTTCGTATTTCGGAAAATAAAATATTCGCAACCGAACATAAAAGAAATGCAATTTCCCGATAGTTCAGAAAAGGGGACACGTAGCAAAACCCCAAACATACAATCCCTTCGTATTGCGGTAAACGCGCAGTGGAAAAAGAGAAAAATATATTCGGAACGTATCTTTATCTTTAACCCCCGTTCCGATTCGTAAAAGAAAATGAGTCCTGCACAGGTTAAGTCCCAGAATGTGAAAGGTGTATATGTGTGTGTGGTACCCGGGTACTGTTTAACTGGCCAGTGAGTTTATTAAAGGAAGGTCTTCGACTAGTCAGTTGGGGCCCTGTGGACTTTAAAAAGAAAACAGCAGAGCGTCCTTTAATCATAAAACAGCCTTGGAGGCCTCTCACCCATCCGACGATTGCTTTAGGCTCCGCTGACCCAGGACGTCTCTCCACCCGATTTTGACTGGGGATACTAGCGGCCGGATCCGTTGTCTGACTTCATGCAGCTTATCCAGCTCACCGCCTGCTCTCCGTTCGATTCCTCTGGTCTGCAGCAATGCCTGGATTCCGGCGAGTCTCCTCCTCAGATTAGGTGATCCTCTCAGGACTAACAGGTCTCTCTTGGTCTTTGGCCTAGGCCCTCTCGTGATCTCTTCAATGCGTCTGCTCTCTTTCCTTCCCTGGCGCGTTCTCCACGAGGTGGAGGATGTAAGCGTCCAGTCCCCACCCACTTCCTGTCTCCTGGCAAAGCATGCCAGGAAATGTAGTTCCAATATCCAGTGTCTCTAATCGCAACTGTCTCCATCTTGTGGCCAAAAATAGGTAATGCCACAGCAAGATTTTAACACAGCGCTACACTACCTTGCACACGCTGAAGCTTCCCTGTACCTGCAGAAGCAAAACAGCCCCAAAGCATGATTGACCCCCCGCCATGCTTCACAGTAGGCAAGGTGTTCTTTTCTTCATAGGCCTTGTTCTTCCTCCTCCAAACATAGCGTTGATCCATGGGCCCAAACAGTTCTAATTTTGTTTCATCAGTCCACAGAACACTATTCCAACACTTCTGTGGTTTGTCCACATGACTTTTGGCATACTGCAGTCGACTCTTCTTATTCTTTGGAGACAGCAAGGGGAGTTCTGGCCTGGGAGTTCTGGCATGGAGGCCTTCATTACGCAGTGTGCGCCGTATTGTCTGAGCTGAAACTTCAGTACCCACATCTGACAAATCTTTTCTCAGTTCCTCAGCAGTCACACGGGGACTTTTCTCCACTCTACGCTTCAGGTAGCGCACAGCAGTCGAAGTCAGCATCTTCTTTCTGCCACGACCAGGTAGCGTTTCAACAGTGCCCTTTGCCTTGAATTTGCGAATGATGCTTCCTATGGTCTCTCTTGGTATGTTTAACATCTTTGCAATCTTCTTATAGCCATTGCCCTTCCTGTGAAGAGTAATCACCTCTTCTCTTGTCTTCCTGGACCATTCTCTTGACTTCACCATGTTTGTAACCACACCAGTAAATGTCTAGAAGGAGCTGAGTATCACAGTCATTTTAAAGCTGCCTAATTGGTGCTTATTATGCTTTATTGCTGCTCCGTGACATCCACAGGTGTTTTCAATACCTGATTGAAAACACTTGAATGAACCTCTGTTCTTCAGAGTGGTAGTCTTTAAGGGGTTGAATAATTGTGTCAATGAAGAATTCACAAAAGAAACATTTACTACTGTATTACAAAACCAATGTCATTTTAGTTGCATATGGTTCTTTAAAAAGTCCTTGTAGGATTTCATTCTGAATACAATTACAAATGTCACTAAATTCCCAAAAACCCTTTACAGCATTGGGGGCTGAATAATTTTGAACACAACTGTATCTAAATGACTATGTGGACTACGTTTACACCAGTGGAAGAAGGAATTTCAGGAGCTGGATACCACCTGGAATTGAACTAAAGAGACAAGGGGTTATTCAGACATTTCGAGGCTCTCTCGTTCTCCGCAGTTCCTGCACTTCAGGGAATCAAAGTTCCCAACCCTGCGGTGAATTCAGCATTTACCGCAGTGTCCCTGGAGTGCAGGGAAACCCCGCCGGAAACCCGCCGAAAACACACCAAAATTGACGGAAATAACCACGGCCAACACGCCGGAAAAAGCCGTCAAGCCCCCGATCACAGCAAAGAGCAGCCGTTGGAAAAAGCCGACAAGCTGACGAATGGGGTAAAAGAAAATAAACAGTATGGCTGAAAGTTTCACAAAAAAAAACGACTGAAGGAAAATGCCGGCTGAAGCTTCTAGAAGCTGTTAGAAGATGTTTTGTTAATAATCTTGCCATAGCACTGCAGCTGCAGCCTGAGAGGCGAATTCCTAATCAACAACATTTATACATATCTCTTATTCTGTCTCTCCCATTGTACAGCGCTACCGAACTTGCTGGCGCTTTATAAATACCTGTAACTGCGCACAAACAACTACTAGAGTGGAGTTCAAAACACAGGAGACAAACACCAACATTAAAGAGTCTCCAGCTCAGGTCACTAAACCCGTTCACTTACTGCTGGAGACAATATAATAGTCACAGAGTTAGTCTTTAGTGTTTGGAACTCTACTAGAGGGTTTGCTGTGGAGGATGGGTTTGCACAGACAGGAAGTTCCCTGGGAGAGAAGCCTTTGTTCATAGCAGAGAGCTCAGTGCTGAAAGGAGGATCCAGGCGGCAGGTCAGAGCTGCCTTTATGTCTCTTTATATACAAATATTAGGGGAAATTGGGTTTAATAGATTTTACTGAACATCAATTAGGAAGATCCATAATAATGTCACCTGCAGAGCAAACACATTGTAAAGCTGCTCTGTCTCTTGTGTTTATAACTCTGGTTCTGGCTGCAGCTCTGTATAGATATATTATTTCTATATATAGAAAGAGCTCCGGATCTGCTTATTCCCCGTATACTCATATATAGAGCTCAGGATTAGGGATGAGCCGAACACCCCCGTGTTCAGTTTGCATTCGAACGCAAACAATTTCGAAAGTTCGAACTCGAACACGAACCGAACTCAATGCAAGTCAATGGGAGTCAAAAGTTCGGTTTTTAGAGTGCCCTCCAAGAGGGCACATATGCAAGATATTTGCCATAAAAGGTGTATGGGGGTCCGGGTAGTGCCCTGGGGGATAGGAAACAAGAAAAAAAGTTTTTAAAAAAAGTTTTCCATGAATTGAGGGTTAAAAATAAAAACAAAAAATTCCTTCAAATATCGTGCCTATGAGGTCCCCATAACCTGCCCGTGAAGTGGTGGATTTCTAGGATGTATAGAAACATTTAAAAATAAAAAAAATGACATTTCAAATGACGGTAAACGGTTTTCCTTTTAATCTATTCATAAACAACTGCTTGGGGCAGCAGCCTGTATGAAAAGAGGAGACATTTTAGGACACGCAGAACAAGTTTAGTGATTTTTTTGGCTAAATTATGGTGAAATTTATGCAGGCTTTGGATTAAAGTAACAATAGGTGCTTTAAAATTGGGCCTTTTGTGTCGGCAACAGTGCCGTCACACCGTAACCCCTCTGTGGTATTGTGGAAGAGTGCAGGGTTGGACCCTGCGGTCCAATATTAAAATGATATGAATCTGGAAATCTAGGCGTCAGTGGCAGTGCACCCAAATATTGTGCCTTTGGTGGCAGCAAGTGCCTTCACACCGTAACCCTTTTTGTGGTATTGTGGAAGAGTGCAGGATTGGAACCTGCGGTTCAAAAAATTAAAATGATATAAATCTGGTAATGGCGTCAGTGCCAGGGTTGTGGAGTCGGTAGATAAATGTTCCGACTCCGACTCCTCAATTTTTTGTACTTCCGACTCCGACGGAAACCATTTCTAGGTTTTACATATTTTGTTTTTGGTTCATATAGTTACATAGTTATATAGGCTGAAAAAAGACATGCGTCCATCGGGTTCAGCCTCTCCCACATAACCTACTGCTGTTGATCCAAAAGAAGGCAAAAAACCCAGTCTGAATGCTTGCCAATATGCAACATACTGGGAAAAAATTCCTTCTTGACCCAAGAATGGCAGTCAGATTTCTCCTTGGATCAAGAAGCTTTTACCCACATATTAAATATTATAACCCTTAATATTCTGTGTCTGCAGGAAGTCATCCAGTCGTTTTTTAAAAGTCTGTACAGACTCTGACCCAACCACCTCAACAGGCAGAGAATTCCACAGCTTTATTGTTCTCACCGTAAAATAACCCTTCCTATGCTTTAAGCTAAATTTTCTTTCTTCCAGTCTAAATGGATGACCCCTTGTCCTATGTATAGTCCTGTTAATGAATAGGTTATCAGACAATGGTTGATAATGGCCCCGTATATATTTATATAAGGTTATCAGATCCCCTCTAAGGCGCCTTTTCTCTAAACTAAACAGGTTTAAGCTTGTTAGTCTTTCCTCATAACTTAACCCTTCCATCCCCCTTATTAATTTAGTTGCCCGTCTCTGCACTTTTTCTAGCGATATAATATCTTTTTTTAAGACAGGTGCCCAAAATTGCACGGCATATTCAAGGTGCGGCCTGACCATTGATTTATACAGAGGCAAAATTATGTTTTCATCCCGTGAGTGAACTCCCCTTTTAATGCATGCCAGTACTTTGCTGGCCTTGGCGGCTGCTGTTTGACATTGCACATTGTTACTTAGTTTGAAGTCTATGATTATTCCCAAATCCTTCTCCTGCTTGGATTTCCCTAACTCCGTACCATTTAGGGTATACATTGCTTGTGTGTTCTTCACTCCAAAGTGCATAACTTTACATTTATCTAGATTAAATTTCATCTGCCATTTAAGTGCCCAGTCCCCCAATCTATCTAAATCCCTCTGCAGCGAAGTAACATCCTGCTCACATTGTATTACTTTTCCTAGCTTTGTGTCATCTGCAAACACTGATACATGACTTTCAATGCCTATCTCAAGGTCATTTATAAATAAATTGAATAGTATTGGTCCTATAACAGACCCCTGAGGGACACCACTTACCACTGGTGTCCATCTTGAAAATGTACCATTTATGACCACTCTCTGTACCCTATCTTTTAGCCAGTTTTCTATCCAAGAACAAGTATTTTCATCTAGACCATTTTTTCTTAATTTAAATAGTAACCTTTTGTGTGGAACTGTGTCGAAAGCTTTGGCAAAATCTAAGTAAATCACATCCACTGCGACCCCCTGATCTATACTTCTACTTACTTCCTCATAGAACGTAATTAGGTTAGTCTGACATGATCTGTGTTTCATGAAACCATGCTGATTTTTGCCAATTACATTATACCTCCCAATAAATTCCTGAATACTATCCCTTAGTAACCCCTCAAATACTTTCCCAGCCACAGATGTTAAGCTCACAGGTCTATAATTCCCAGGCACAAATTTTAAACCTTTCTTAAATATAGGGACCACGTCCGCTTTTCTCCAATCCTCTGGTACTATTCCTGAAAGAAAAGAATCTTGAAAGATTAAGAACAAAGGTTTACATATTTCAACACATAGCTCTCTTAGTACTCGCGGGTGAATTCCATCTGGCCCTGGGGCTTTATTAACATTCACATTGTTTAATTTGTGTAAAACCTTGTCCTGAGTCAACCAGTCACTTTGTATTAGTAAGTTTTTATTAATGAATTTCATGTCTCCTGTTATAGGTTTCTCTTTGATAAATACTGAAGAAAAATAATCATTTAAAATTTCTGCCTTATCCTGATCTTCAGTTAACAATAACCCTGACTCAGATTTTAGTGAACCTACATTTTCACTCTTAGGTTTTTTGGAATTTATGTACCTAAAGAATCTTTTAGGGTTGGTCTTGCTCTCTTTGGCTATTTCTTTTTCATTTTCTAGTTTAGCCCATCTAATCGCATTTTTACATGCTTTATTGGCTGCCCTATATGCTTTAAAGGATGCCTCAGATTTATCAAATTTAAAAGCTTTAAATGCCTTCTTTTTATTTTTCATTTCCTTAGTTACCTTCCTACTAAGCCACATTGGTTTCAGTCTGTTTCTTTTATATTTATTAACCAGTGGAATATATTGTGACATGTACTTTTCTAGTGTTAGTTTAAAGATATTCCACTTATCCTCAGTGTTTTTCCCGTGAAAGAGTTTCTGCCAGTCAATGACATTGAGAGCTTCCTTTATTTTAATAAAGTTGGCCTTTTTAAAATTCTATGTTTTAGCATGCCCCTTATGAATGTGTTTTTTTGAGTTTATTTCAAAAGTCACCATATTATGGTCACTGTTTCCCAACTGTTCCTTTACATTAATATTTGAGAAAAGATCCACATTATTTGTTATAACCAGGTCCAGACAGTTATCCTCTCTAGTTGGTGTTTCTACCAGTTGTGACATGAAGGTATCATTTAAAATGTTCAGAAACCGGATTCCCTTTGCTGAATTACTAGTCCCACTATCCCAATTAATGTCCGGGTAATTAAAATCTCCAATAATTAAAGTGCTACCATGATGTGCAGCCTTCCTAATTTGCTCTAACAGTTGTTCTTCCTCATCATTATCTATATTAGGTGGTTCATAGCATATGCCAACCAATAATTGACTTCCCTGTTTATTCCCCAACGAAATATTTACCCATAACGATTCCACATTTCCCTCATCACTTTCCAGTTGTGTAATATTAGGCTTTAAATCCTGATTTACATATAAACACACTCCACCCCCTTTCTTATGTTTCCTATCCTTTCTAAACAATGTATAACCATTTAAATTTACAGCCCAGTCATGCGTTTCGTCCCACCATGTTTCTGTTATTCCTATAATGTCGTATTGCTTAGTGTATGCTATTACCTCTAGTTCCCCCATCTTGTTATTGAGGCTTCTTGCATTAGCAAGCATACATTTAATGTTATCTCTACCCACACATGCTGAATGTGACTTTACATTACATGCCTCCACTGTTCTTACATTACCCATCCCCCCAGCTCCACCCCCTTAGTCTGAACTGAAACCCTTCCGCTATCTGTTCTGTCTCCATTTTGTAAGATACTGTATCTCTCCCCCCCTTCCACTAGTTTAAAGTCTCCTCCAACCTTTTAACCATCCTCTCCCCTAGCACAGCTTTGTTTTTGTTATAAAACAACCAAATAATGTGGTTTGTATTTTTGGACTGGTAAAGTTCCTGTTCCTGATGTTTATGCCTGCTGCTACTATCCAGCCACTTGATTAATTAATAAAAAAAATTAATAAAACTTTGTTGTTTTCATTGTGTTTATTGAACAGTTTAAGCAAAAGACAAACACAATGAAAACAACAAAGTTTTTTTTAAATTTTTTTATTAACTAATCAAGTGGCTGGATAGTAGCAGCAGGCATAAACATCAGGAACAGGAACTTTACCAGTCCAAAAATACAAACCACATTATTTGGTTGTTTTATAACAAAAACAAAGCTTATCTATATGAACCAAAAACAAAATCTGTAAAACCTATATTAATCTTGAAATGTAGTTATAGGTTTAGCAAATGCAAGTCATGTTTAAAGTTTAAGCTAACAATCGGAGTTTACAAGTTTTTATGGCCTTAGCTAAATGACAGCAGTTTTTCCAATGGTTTACAACTTCAGTCTTGAACTATTGACCCTCCATTCCCTTCACTTATACAATATATTTACTTAATCCCTTATCAGTGAGAGGCTAGGTTACCCATGGGCGCTGCGTTCCCTGTAACAGCAGAACACAAAACTATGGAAAGTATAAGTATTGCCGCTCCTAATTGTGCGTTGTGTGCCATATAGTGAAGCACATGAAAAGCATGCTTCTTCACGGTCACTTAACGTGTTCGTTTTGCGGTTACGTGAGGCACTGCATGCATTGGTCTTTATTCTTACAGTAGAGAAGTCATTAATTATAACTTTTTGTGAATTGGGACATTTAAACTTGCTTTTTTTAAAAAAAATTCCAATCTAAATTTAGTCGGAGTCGGTGCATTGTTTGTCGACTCCGTCTCCAGGTACCCAAAATTGTCTCCGACTCCTCGACTCCGACTCCACAGCCCTGGTCAGTGCACCCAAATATTGTGCCTTTGGTGGCAGCAAGTGCCTTCACACCGTAACCTCTTTGTGGTATTGTGGAAGAGTGCAGTGGTGGAGGTTTTGTGAATGCAGAAGAGATCCCCGATCTATTCCGTTACGTCAGCATCAGGGGATTGATAGCTGCTGATCCAGGACTGATTCATTTTTATAAATGTCAACCGGTCTACAGAGTCGGTGGACAGACTCACTCTTTTGTCTGTGACAAAACCTACAGCGGCACTGAACGTCCTTTCAGAAAGCACACTGGATGAAGGGCAACCAAGTAGGTGCATAACATATTGGCCAAGTTCTGGCCAGTGATCCAATCTCAACACCCAGTAAGCCAGTGGATCATCTGCTGGAAAGGTATCCAGGTCTGCCCTTGCCCCTAGGTAGTCCTGCACCATACGGTGAAGACGCTGGCAATGGGTGCCTACATTTGACGTCCCTGGGCGTCGTGGACTAAAAAAATTTATAAAGGCATCAGTCAAGCGGCCCCGGCCTTCACCTCTATTCCTCTGATCATCCGCAGCCTAAGAAGCACCTGTGTCATCACTTGGTAACCTACCAGTGCCTGGAAAGGTGTTACACAAGTGTTGCTTTAGAGCGTACTCAAGTTTTTTCATCCTCTCCTCCCTCTTTGCGGGCAGGATGAGCTCTGCAACTTTACCCTTTTATCGGGGATCAAGAAGGCTTGCCAACCAGTAATGATCCCTCTCCTTGATAGCACGAATCCTGGGGTCCTTTAGCAGGCTTTGCAGGATAAGGGAGCCCATGTAGCGTAGGTTGGAGGTGGCATTAGCTTCCGAGTCTTCCTGGTCAATGAGGAGGATGACCCCATCGTACACTTCCTCCTCTCAGCCACGTACTAGTCCTTGGGTTTCTGGGCACACAAAACCCTCCCTTGAGGAATCCCCACCTTCAATGCCCCCACTACTTAAATATTCCTCCTCCTCATCCTCCTCCTGTCTGATCTGAGGAGGACCCGCTGGAATGCTGTCTGCGGAAAGACTGGGGCCTTCAGAGCTAGGGAAGGCCTCCTCTTCCTCCCGCTGCTCTGCCTCTAGAGCCACATCTATAATTCCCCGCAGAGTGTGCTCCAGCAGGAAAACTAAAGGAATTGTGTCACTGATGCATGCACTGTCCCTGCTCACCATCCTCGTTGCCTCCTCAAATGGTGACAGTACAGTGTATGCATCCTTGATCATCAGCCACTGCGGGGGGGGACCAAGTTGACCTGAACCTGTCCTTGTGCCATACTCACACAGGTACTTGTTGATGGCCCTCTGCTGCTTGTGCAGATGCTGCAGCATTGCTAATGTCGAGTTCCACCTGGTGGGCATGTCACAGATTAGACGGTTTGTGGGAAGGTGTAATTCTCTTTGAATTTCTGCGAGGCGAACACTTGCTGGGAATGACCGTCTGAAGTGGCTGCAGACTTTTCTGGCCTGGCTGAGAAGCTCTGCCAGCCCTGGGTACCTGGTTAGGAAATGCTGTACCACCAGATTTAGGACGTGTGCTAGGCATGGTACATGCGTCAACTTACCCAGGCGTAGGGCGGAGAGAAGGTTGCTGCCATTATCACAGACGACCATTCCCAGCTGAAGCTGGCATGGTGTTAACCATCTCTGCACCTGCCCCTGCAGAGCTGACAGAATTTCTGGCCCGGTGTGGCTCCTGTCCCATAAACAAACCAGCTCAAGCACAG
The DNA here is from genome assembly GCA_009667805.1 of Leptobrachium leishanense. NCBI lineage: Eukaryota > Metazoa > Chordata > Amphibia > Anura > Megophryidae > Leptobrachium > Leptobrachium leishanense. The sequence goes on from RXON01003731.1 coordinate 25,581, forward strand.
TATGGTATCTTTTTGCTTGAGCCATTGCGTAGCCCCTGTCAGGCGTTGGTTTAACTGCCACTTCGCCAGAGACACAGAAGGAGGAGGGAGAGGTGGTGGTGGAGCAGACAGACCTCATACAAGCAGCTTTCTGGAGGCGTGGTGGATGAACATGCTCCAGCACAGAGCCCCGTCTTGGATCCCTCCCAGCTGCAATCAGAGTTACCCAGTGTGCCATGAAGGAAATGTAACGACCCTGTCCATGCTTGCTGGACCACATGTGTCTAAAGTCACATGCACCTTGATGCTGACTGCCTTTCCCAATGACTCGATAACATTGTCTTCCACGTGCTGGTATAGTGCTGGAATGGCCTTCCATGAAAAGTAATGGCGTTTTGGAACATGCCACTGTGGTACAGCACATTCAGCAAATTCACGGAAGGGAGCAGAGTCCACCAGCTGGAAAGGCAGCAGCCGCAATGCGAGTAATTTTGCTAAGCCTGCATTTAGATGCTGTGTGTCAGATGAGGTATGCGGTTCAGAGGTGAGCCCAGCAGGCGGCGACACAGGAGGGAGGCCAGACTGGATAGCGAGCAAATTATATAGTTTTAATGAAAACACAAATGGGACTTTGGCAGCAGGCACCGGAATGAACAGAAGAAGCCAATTCTGGATAACACAGGCAAGGTCTATAGCAAAAGAGGATTGTGGGTAATGTAGTCCAGACTGCACACAGGGTCCACCAAGTAAGAATCAGACGGCTGGCAATGTTACCTTGATTGATGGTCAGGGAAGGTGGTGAAAACTGTATAAGCCACAGGTAGGTATCCAGACTGAGGATAGTGGGCTATGTAGTTGTAAACCCACTTGTGAAGCGACCAAGAAGTCTTGACTAAGGAACTTGGATACAGCGCAGGTGGAGATCACAGAAAGTCCCAGGCAATGAAGGAGGGTGTATGGTGATATCTCCAGGAACAGCAGGGCAGAGCAATGGCAGGAATCAGGATGAAGACTGAACTGAGATGATGGATACTGGAGACACTTGAGACACTGGAAGGCACTGGAGACACTGGAAGGCACAGTACAGCAACAGGATACACTAGTTCAGGTAGCAGGTATGCACACGGCCAAGTGACTTCAGTCAGGGACCTCAATGCAGAACCATTGCTTGCTGCTATTTAAGGAGGCTTGATAGCAGATGGGCCTCAGCTGGAACTCCAAGGCTGGACAGGAAAACCCAGGCTGGATCTCCAGAAGCCTGGACATGGCACTGAGCTAAAGTAAGACCCGGATGGGAACCCAATATACAAGCATTCCAGGACAAAGCTGTTGGAGCCAGACTGTGCAATACAAGGAAATAGCAGTCTAACAAAGGTGGGGCATGACACCGTGCTAGGGGATGGTTGGGACTATATTTTTTCTTACGCTGCAGCAGCTGGGGCAACGTAATCTGACTGCGTAAATCTTCAGCTGATGGAATGCTGTCACATTGTGAGGAAGGACCTGGTACATCCATTACTGTAGCATCATCCCTGTCAGTGGAGGTTGGAGTCAATGACATGGCAGGACATATAGTGGGGGTAGAGACAGGTGAGGAGGACCTACGCAAAGTTTTGCGCCAACGGGATGTGTGGCAGGTGTTCATATGTCGCCTCAAGCACGTGTTACCCAAGCGTCCGGTGTCTTTCCCACACTTGAGCCTCATCTGACATAGATTACAAATAGCAACGGTGGGGTCTGCTGCACATTTCTTAAAGAACTCCCAGACAGCAGAGTTCCTGGATGTGTGCTTTTAGACAACAGCGCTCTGCACCTGAGCAGCTCTGACATCTGATGCCTTGGACTGGCTAGTGCTACGGTTGGTCATAGAGGACGTTGTGCCTCGTGTTTGTTGTGCCTCCTCCTCACTTGACTCCTCTGTTCAATCAGGCACCCAGGTGGAAGTCAGTGACCTCATCATCATTGTCATCACCCCCTATCTCCTCGTCACTGGAGCCAACTTGGTAGTATGCTGCAGCTGCTGGGGCAACATGAGTGCCAGTTATTTGTGTGTCACTGGCACCCCCTTCCTCTAGGTTCATTATATTCCCTTCCTCAACCTCAGAGATTGAATCAGAGCACTGTAGTTGCTGCGCATCCTCAAGCAGCATGTCACTGTCATTGTAGTCAAACAATTCAGCTGACTCCTCCGTGTGTGATAGTGAGGCTACGGCAGGAGTAGCTGTGGACATGGAGGCTGCATTAGATGCTTTGGCAGCTGAGGTGGACTGTACAGCACTACAAGCCTGGCTGGCAGAGGACTCAGAGGATGAGGACGGCCTGGTTAGCCAATCCACCAAATCCTCTGTATGTTGCTGCTGCTTAAAACAGCCAGCACCAGTTAGAAAGGTCAAGCGTGCCCCTGGAGAGGATGCACCACGTCCACGACGACCAGAGGCACAGCCTCCCGACACAGAGGCTGCTTGCCCTCTTATCTGTGCCTGGGAGCGTCTGCCTGTCCTTTTTGGTCTTTCTGACATGGTGAGTGATATATAAATTAAATATATACAGAACTCTGATTCAACTCTTCTAAAAATTGGAGATATGCTGCAAAACTCTGATTCAACTCTGGTATAAAGATTAAAGATTTCCAGAACTCTGGTATAACTCAGACATGCGAAAGAAAACAAAAACAGAAAGATGTGGCTATTTTTATCTTGCCTGAATGGCTAATTTATACTGATGCCACCTTGTGCCGGTAATTATTAGAAATGTTGTTATATGATTAATTAGTACTTAAGAAATTCTTTATTGGTTTTCATATACAACACAAAACATATAGAACAGTGTAAACATTTAATAGTTACTACATAATAGGTGCTGGCAATTAACTTATGATCTACGGATAGAGTCAGGGCGAACTGTCGAGTGCGCCCTGTTGGTAATATGTGTGAATAAACCTCAACGTACTCAGCCTAAACCTCAAAGTGGAATTTAGTAATAATTAAGGTAATAGCAATAAGTGTCTGGGTGGTTGTCTTATAAGTTATATGGTTTATAAAGTATTTGTACACATCACCACTTAGTAGCTATATAAATACATAATAGTAGCTGAATGCGTTAATAGGCAGTTGTGAATGATACAATATATAAATCCACTGTAAATGGCACTACAAAGGTATAATGTATATATGTCATATGGAGATACACGGAGTATTTAGTTGGAAGTTTCCACTACATAATCTCAATAATGGAAACATTAACCTTCGATTGGGTAAGTAAATAAACACCCTGCTAAATGTATCTGTCAATCAATCATACACTTTGGGTAGTATCATTAGTGCTAAATGCCAATAGCTGAATTAGTTGGCAGGTAGTTGTAAATACCTCAGGATATAATTCACTGTTAGTAGGTCAATACAAAAATAGAAATGAATATGGAAATGCATTAGAATATGTCACTAGGAGTTAACACTCTATAATCGCAATGATAGAATCATTAACCTAAATGGGTAAATTCCAATGACAAAAACCTTGCTAAATACATCTAACAAGCTAATCACGCATTTAGGTTGGTATCTCTGGTACTGGAGGTGTTCAATTCACTCACAACATAAATCGCTGATGGAATCCCCAAAAAAAGGTTTGTAAACCAGTTACGATCTACCAGTTTACTGCTAAACAAATGCGCAAATCGTGCTGGGACCAATATATCTGTCCCTAGAATAACGAATATACTTGTAGATAATTACACAATTTGTGAGCAGGTTATAAGGTGTAGCTCCAAAGTAACCCATACAGGGGGATTATCCGCTAAATCAAATGCAATGTATCTATAGTGATTCCTGGATTTGAGTAGAATACCAATTTAACCCTTGAGGGTTAGCAAAAATAAATATGACTGCTATTAAGGTCTTATCACATTTAGATTATCATGGAATGATGTTATTCCCTGATCAAGAGGATAACAGTTAGTCCCTAGATTGGGTACTCATTTCATATGATGCCCTAATGCGTCTATTATTTAAAACAGAAATAGGAAAACAATGTATTGTTTAAACGGATAAATGGATAGAACGGGTACAACTACAATGCAACTCGCACATCAGTTCATATATTTCACAGCCCAAGGCGATATTTAATTTGCCGAAAAATGGATTCGTCCAAACCAACACATTAAGATAATGTGAATGGAAGTATTAGCCCATAATAGGCACACCAACAGACTGCGATGAACAAAAAATATTAGTGCAGGTAGCTGTTATAGGTTTCTAATATCTCCCTAAGTATATCAGTAAATTCATTTCTGTACTGTCCCTAGATACTAACAAAGTGCTAGGTTATATATTGTAAGCATGCTACCAAAGTCCATTCAATAGACCATCAAGAATCGCCAAAAGAGAGAAAAAGCACCCCGTGCTAAGTGATTAAAAACAAACATATGGCCATTGCCAAAATGTATATACTACGCTAACGCGCGTTTCGCCGTATAACCGGCTTCATCCAGAGCGTAAGGTTGTCTGAGTCTATAGATCCTATTTATAATGTTCCCCCTTTGGTGATTTAGCTCATTAGATCGCTGTAAAGAAATAATTTGCATATCTTAGTTTCCGCAGCTGATGACAATCATGTGACACTCTCCAGCCAATGGGCTTATATTAGTAGTCCAAGGGTTGAAGGGTAATGACTGTCTATGTGTGTATCTAGCACGAATGCGTTCCAGCTTGGTTTGGAGCTCGGGATATCGTCAGTTGATTATTTTGACTACCTTAATCTGTCTCTAGAGTTTAGTAGTTTTAACATGTAGACACCGGGCTAAGAATGATATGGTTTGATAAGTATAACAAACTCCAAATAAGCTCCTTATGGGTCTCTAAAGAGTACCATTCCAAAAAAGAAAATAATGATACTCACTCAACACGTACTCTAAAAGGGAGAAAAAGGTGTCTATTTCATCCCCCCACCGAACTCTCACACCCTATTTATTATCTGGATATCTGTAGATATACATTTTTATTCCTGCAGAATTCAGTATATATGTACAGTGAGCTAAAAATATATGATTGATTTGTGTATTCTTACATATCAAGCTAAGGGGACTAGTAGGTCATGGATGAATATTATAACCATTACAACAAGATCTAATATCAGACAACCAATGATACCTATTGTGACAAAAGAGTGCAAAAACAGGGGTATATTTACTTCCCCTCAATTCTTCTTACACCATATAGAAACATACTGAAACATAAATACATATGTATGTATATTCGCGTTCCTTATTCAAATAGTACACCATATTCAATCATTCTGCTTAGACTATAAAAACTGTCTTAGGAATTCCCAGCAGAGAAGGTAAATGTAGGTAGGTTTATGAAAAGTTTTTATTTTATGTTATTGTTGGAAAAAACAGATGGAATTTATATGAAGGGAGTAAAGGTAAATCCTTCATTAAGGCCTTCTGGTGCTAACGTGTGTAGGGTATATGTCCAAAAGCATTCCCTACGTCTCAAAAAGAGGTCATAGTTGCCCCCCTAGGATGATGTTTAACTAGCTCTACTCCACAAAATTTAAGATTGCTGATGTTACCCCTCTGGCATTGCCTGACATGCCTTGCTACGGGTGTATCTATATGTCCACCAACTGACCTAATGTGTTCCCTGATCCTGTGCTTAAAAGGGCGGAAGGTTTTACCTATATATTTCTTTCCGCACCCACACGTAATCATATAGACTAGACCAGATGTATTACAATTAAAGAAATTCTGAATCACAAAAGATTTCTCATGTCTAGTATCTTGGATCACTTTAGAGTCTCTCAGGATATTGGGACAGCTTTTACAACGTCCACAACTATAGGTTCCTTTTAGATTATTAGTTAGCCAACTAGTTGTTGGTGATGTTATTTTTTCATAGTGGCTATGTACAAGTAGATCTTTCAAATTTCTGCATCTTCTATTTGTGATGGTCGCATGAGGCCCTATTGATTCCTTTAGATGTGGATCTAGAGTAAGTAGTGGCCAATATCTGTCCATAATGTCTTTGACTAGATTATTCCCTGTATCATAATTACCAATACAGCGTATCTGATTTGAATTTGTTTTAAATTGATCTTGTAGGAGAGTATCTCTTGAATGGTATGCTGCTTTTTGGTATGCCTGCTTGAGAACTCTATTTGGATACCCTTTCTCTTTAAAGTTTTTTTGAAGGATTTTTGCCTGTTTTTCATATTCAATCTCAGATGAGCATATTCGCTTTAGTCTTAGATATTGCCCATAGGGTATACCCAATCTCAGTGATTTAGGATGGAAACTTGACCAGTTAAGTAGATTGTTCGTAGCTGTCTCTTTACGATATAGAGTAGTGCTAACCAGTTCCTCATTGCGTGTCAATGTTACATCCAGAAAATTTAAAGAGTCTCGGTTAATCTCATGTGTAAAGCGCAGGTTTAAAGTGTTTCTATTCAAATAGTTCGTTAAGTCTGCAAATTCTTGCGGGGTACCACCCCATATCAAGATAATATCGTCAATGTATCTTCTCCAAAATAGAATTTTAGAGCGGTATGGATTACAGTCTGAGAAGATTTGTTCTTTCTCCCAAATGCCCAAATATAAATTGGCATACGCTGGCGCACAAGTAGTGCCCATTGCCGTGCCCTGTATCTGATGGTAAAACTTCCGCTCAAACATGAAGTAATTATGTTTCAATACAAAGGCCAAAAGTTCTCCAACGAAATTGATGAATTCTTCTGTGAAATTACCCGATTCATGAAGGGCCAACCTGGTATGTAGTAAGCCCTCAGAATGAGGGATAGAGCTGTATAAAGCCTCCACATCAAGGCTGCACATCCAAGCCTCTTTTGGGAGTTTGAGATTGTTCATAATCTGTAAAAGTTGTTTTGTATCTCGAAGGTACGAGGGTAAAGTTTTTACTAGGTCTTGTAAGATCTGATCTATATATTGACTACAATTCTGCGTTAAGTTCCCAATTCCAGACACTATGGGCCTACCAGGTGGTTTATCTAGATTTTTATGTACTTTAGGTAGCGCATAGAACGTTGCAATAGTAGGTTTGTCGGTTTTTAGGAACTTATATTCCTCCTCTGAAATATGACCTTTCTCGTACCCACGGATCAAAATTTCACTTAACTGATCCATAAATCTTTTTGTCGGGTCCTGTAGTAATCTTACATAGACCTTGTTGTCCTCTAGAAGGGTTTTTACCATGAGTTCATATTGATCTTTGGACATTATAGTTATATTCCCCCCTTTATCGGAGGGTTTTATAATAATGTCTGTATTCATGGTTAGTTCTTTAAGAGCTTTTCTCTCCTTTATCGTGAGGTTATCTTCAACTAATTCGATTTTTGGATTACCGCTCAATTTCTCTATATCTTGGCAGACCAATTTTCTAAATAACTCCAGGTTATCATATTCTTTTATTGAGGGAGTGAAGGTGGTCTTAGATTTTAGATTAGAATATGGTGGGCCCTTCTCAGGGACTTCGTTCTCATTTAGAAGTTGGATCAAAGTCTCCAAACATTCTAATTCTTTCACCTCTAGACCTTTCATTTTCGCTTGTTTTTCTCCTAGTGACATATTCTAATGCATTTCCATATTCATTTCTATTTTTGTATTGACCTACTAACAGTGAATTATATCCTGAGGTATTTACAACTACCTGCCAACTAATTCAGCTATTGGCATTTAGCACTAATGATACTACCCAAAGTGTATGATTGATTGACAGATACATTTAGCAGGGTGTTTATTTACTTACCCAATCGAAGGTTAATGTTTCCATTATTGAGATTATGTAGTGGAAACTTCCAACTAAATACTCCGTGTATCTCCATATGACATATATACATTATACCTTTGTAGTGCCATTTACAGTGGATTTATATATTGTATCATTCACAACTGCCTATTAACGCATTCAGCTACTATTATGTATTTATATAGCTACTAAGTGGTGATGTGTACAAATACTTTATAAACCATATAACTGTTTATAAGACAACCACCCAGACACTTATTGCTATTACCTTAATTATTACTAAATTCCACTTTGAGGTTTAGGCTGAGTACGTTGAGGTTTATTCACACATATTACCAACAGGGCGCACTCGACAGTTCGCCCTGACTCTATCCGTAGATCATAAGTTAATTGCCAGCACCTATTATGTAGTAACTATTAAATGTTTACACTGTTCTATATGTTTTGTGTTGTATATGAAAACCAATAAAGAATTTCTTAAGTACTAATTAATCATATAACAACATTTCTAATAATTACCGGCACAAGGTGGCATCAGTATAAATTAGCCATTCAGGCAAGATAAAAATAGCCACATCTTTCTGTTTTTGTTTTCTTTCGCATTTCTAGTTAAGGTTTAATCCTATCAAATGCTGGTAATTGAGTTCCTTCCATTTTGGCCCCGATTTTTTATTGGGTCCAAACCAATTATATACCAAGTTTTGTAAGAGGTTTTAATACCAACAAGGAGCTCATTTTCAAATATTAACGATTTATCTAGTATTCTGCTCGAACTAATTGACTGGGATAAATTAGGAGTAAATATGTCGGGTTTTGTGGCATCCATGAGGGATAAACCCATATGGGGGAAGGATGCAGATTCTGTATTCTCTGAAGTATTTCTAGGAGAGCCCCCCAGGGATGAATCCCTTATGGGACAGTTTAATAGCCTAACTAAACTGCTCCATCAGCAGATGAGATCACTGTGGGAGATTTCATCATTGGAAAATTATTGTAAGAAGGAGATGATACCTAGAGGTCTAAGAGTATCAAATATTCCTGCCTCTCATATAACACATGAGACTTTTATACAGGAATGGGAGCAAGCAGCAATAGAATGCTCAAATAAATTTATGAATATTATCCAGAAATATGAACAGATCTTTTTAAGTGATGTAAATAAAAAGATCCAAGATCTTGTAGATAAGGTACAAACATCAAAGAAAGATCCCATTTATTTACAACTAGAAGAAAAAATGAAATTGAAATTAGAGAGAAATGAAACAGAAATAAAAAATAGAAAGCATAAGAAATTTCTTCGGGATCTTAAAGACTATAAAGAGGGCACAGTCTTTAGAAGACCAAAAAGACAAATGCGAACAACTAGCACTAATGGATCTACTAGTGAGTACGAATCCTCAGAAACTGAAAATGAGACCCTAGATGAAAATCCAACCCTCCCTAGAAGTATTCTGAAACGGGGAATTACTTTTGCCTCTCCTTTTTTAGAGGACTTGGAGCCCCCGAGACGACAACGAGGGCGGGGCAGGGGAGGGAGAAGGGGGCGAAGGAGAAGGGACGACTATTAGAGCCACAACTACGTATTATCAACATGTCTGATACCCCCATCTCAATTGAACAGGAGATGGTCTTAAAGAAGGGTCTATCTTTTGTACCAAAGCCAAGATTTAATTCATTTAATTGGATTAAGGACATCAATTTGTTTGCGCGAAAATTAGCCTTGAAGAAATTCCATGTGTTAAAAAGAGAAAAACAAGCGAAAATGAAAGGTCTAGAGGTGAAAGAATTAGAATGTTTGGAGACTTTGATCCAACTTCTAAATGAGAACGAAGTCCCTGAGAAGGGCCCACCATATTCTTTTTTTTTTTTTTTTTTTGTATTTAAATTTTTTTATTTTGTAAATAAATCAGCTTACAGTTATATATCAAAGTGAGGGTCGCTCAAAACTGTCATCATAGGTACAGCATAAGGAAAATAATAAACGTCCCCAGATAGGGGGGGTCTCAGCTGAACATAGCGATCAAAAGGGGGGGGAGGGGGGGAAATTTAATAAACGTCCCCAAATAGGGGGTTCTCAACGGAACATGGCGATCAAGGGGGGGGGGAGGGGGGGAAAAATAATAAACGTCCCCAGCTGGGGGGGGGGGGTCCTCAGCGGAACAGAGCGATCAAAGGGGGGAAGGGGGGAAAATACTAAACGTCCCCAAAGAGGGGGTTCGCAGCGGAACATAGCGATCAAAGGAGGGAAGGGGGGAAAAATAATAAACATCCCCAGATAGGGGGTTCTCAGCGGAACATAGCAATCAAGGGGGGGAAGGGGAGAAAAATAATAAACTTCCCCAAATAGGGGGGGGGAGGTTCTTGGCGAAACATAGCAATCAAGGGGAAAGGTCAGGGGTGGGAGGTGTAGGACAACTTTCAGTCTTCAGCGAAAAAACGACAAAAAACGACAAAAAAGATCTACAACAATCAGGAAAAATCCAGAGAACTCGAACTTAAGCAGAAAAATGCAGTGGAAGGGGAATGATAGTCCTCAATCCGGTTGTAACTCCAGTGGATCCGGCGACAATCCCGCCGCTGCAAGATCAGTCCAGGCCATCGAGGGATCGGTGATCGTATAGGCTAAGTTGGCATGCGTCACTACCAGTGAGCCCGCCAAGCCCCATCTGTAGCGAATCCCTTTGCGGCGAAGGGTAGTTGTCACGTCCCGAAATCGTCGGCGAGCCAGCAGGGTCTGGAACGGGAGGTCATGGTACAGTGCTAGCGTAGAGCCCTCAAAATGCACGGGGTCCCGTGCGCCAGGAGTATTCATGAGCTTCACTTTAAAGGCAACATCTCGGAACGCCACTACCACATCTCCAGGTGTCCCCGCGGGGGTCGCCGCTGGTCGCCGTGTCCGGAACGTCGACCCAACCACCCCAGGAGTATCCGGAGGGAGTCCAGAAACCTGTAGGGCCATTCGGGCAACATAAGGCGACAACTCTGCTGTCGAGACCGAAGCTGGGATTCCTCTGACCCTGATATTACGGCGACGATGTCGTGTTTCTAGTATCTCCACGGAGCGGGTCAGGGCCTCAACCTGGGAGCTAAGGGCTGTAACTCGATCGGTCAGGTGAGTTTGCTCCGTCTGTACTTCAATGGTCTTCGCCTGTACCTCCGTTACCTGCGCACGCACCACGTCAACTTCTGCTCGGACCGCTGCCACCTCAGGTTTCCAAATCTCCCGTATTTCCCGCAGCTCATCCAGGATCCTACGAAGGTCGCCTTTCGTGGAGGGGAGGTGTTCATCTTCTTCTCGGATCCGTGTCCCATCAGAGACAGTGCATGGGTCAACAGTCCCAACTCCTTCCGCGGGCATTCGGGGCCTCGGTCTCCAACCCGGCTGTCGGTCCGAGGCTAAGCGGTTATCAGCGGAGAGCCGGCACTCCTCTGCCGAATCCCCGTCTGAAACTTCTGGTGCGGCCAGCGAGGTTCCCGAGGGTGCTGTCAGAGCTGCTTTGCGTTTTTTCTGCGCTCGTTTTTTCGCAGCTGCGGAGAGGGGTCGCGTGTCTAGTACCTGGGACTCCGGTGTGATCCATGTCATCCCAACAGTACCTCCACGAGTCCATGAGGAGCCGTCATCGTCCCCAGATGAATCATACCCAGGAGGGAGGGAGAGGGAGAGTGCCGCCCGCCTGGAAGCAGACCCACCCGGCATAGAGTCCCTGATGTCTCGCTGGCGTGATCCCCCCTTCTGTGTCCGGCTGTTAGGCATGTCTGGGTATGGAAGGCTCAGTGAATGCGACCGCCTGCTGCCACGTGTCCAAACGCTTCTCTCACCACCCCTGTCCCCTTTCTGTCCTTCACTCTTTTGTAAGAGGGGGTGTTGGGTGCGAGTGACTCTGTCCCCGAGACTCACAGTGGCGCCGATCGTCGGGGCGTCTTTTCCCCTTTCCCCAGGAGATCCCGGGGGGGTCTCAGTTGCGGGCCGCCGCACGAGGCGCCGGTATGTGCGAGTCCCGGGTGGTGCGTGGGGAACGTCCTGCGGAGCGGGGGGGGAGAGGTGGTGTCTCCCTGCGTGGAGGCTTCCCGGTGAACTTCTTACCCGTCTCGGGTGCCTTGTAGTCAAAGACGGAGGTCAGGGAGTCTCCCGCGGGTAAAGAGAGGAAAACACGCGGCTCCAAAATGGCTGACCGGAGTAGGCCGCAATCAGAGTTCTGGAGCTGTGAGGCTCCGCAAAGTCCACCGTCTTCACCAACGTAGCTCCGGGGTGTCACCAGCAGTCCCCCCGCAGAGTCGGAGTCACGTAGAAGGTCGATGGGAGCCGGGATAGTATCAATTAAATCAAAAACTCAGCGGAGCCCGGCTTCGCACGACCTCTCGTCTCGGCAGTTAACTCCGCCCCCTCCATATTCTAATCTAAAATCTAAGACCACCTTCACTCCCTCAATAAAAGAATATGATAACCTGGAGTTATTTAGAAAATTGGTCTGCCAAGATATAGAGAAATTGAGCGGTAATCCAAAAATCGAATTAGTTGAAGATAACCTCACGATAAAGGAGAGAAAAGCTCTTAAAGAACTAACCATGAATACAGACATTATTATAAAACCCTCCGATAAAGGGGGAATATAACTATAATGTCCAAAGATCAATATGAACTCATGGTAAAAACCCTTCTAGAGGACAACAAGGTCTATGTAAGATTACTACAGGACCCGACAAAAAGATTTATGGATCAGTTAAGTGAAATTTTGATCCGTGGGTACGAGAAAGGTCATATTTCAGAGGAGGAATATAAGTTCCTAAAAACCGACAAACCTACTATTGCAACGTTCTATGCGCTACCTAAAGTACATAAAAATCTAGATAAACCACCTGGTAGGCCCATAGTGTCTGGAATTGGGAACTTAACGCAGAATTGTAGTCAATATATAGATCAGATCTTACAAGACCTAGTAAAAACTTTACCCTCGTACCTTCGAGATACAAAACAACTTTTACAGATTATGAACAATCTCAAACTCCCAAAAGAGGCTTGGATGTGCAGCCTTGATGTGGAGGCTTTATACAGCTCTATCCCTCATTCTGAGGGCTTACTACATACCAGGTTGGCCCTTCATGAATCGGGTAATTTCACAGAAGAATTCATCAATTTCGTTGGAGAACTTTTGGCCTTTGTATTGAAACATAATTACTTCATGTTTGATCGGAAGTTTTACCATCAGATACAGGGCACGGCAATGGGCACTACTTGTGCGCCAGCGTATGCCAATTTATATTTGGGCATTTGGGAGAAAGAACAAATCTTCTCAGACTGTAATCCATACCGCTCTAAAATTCTATTTTGGAGAAGATACATTGACGATATTATCTTGATATGGGGTGGTACCCCGCAAGAATTTGCAGACTTAACGAACTATTTGAATAGAAACACTTTAAACCTGCGCTTTACACATGAGATTAACCGAGACTCTTTAAATTTTCTGGATGTAACATTGACACGCAATGAGGAACTGGTTAGCACTACTCTATATCGTAAAGAGACAGCTACGAACAATCTACTTAACTGGTCAAGTTTCCATCCTAAATCACTGAGATTGGGTATACCCTATGGGCAATATCTAAGACTAAAGTGAATATGCTCATCTGAGATTGAATATGAAAAACAGGCAAAAATCCTTCAAAAAAACTTTAAAGAGAAAGGGTATCCAAATAGAGTTCTCAAGCAGGCATACCAAAAAGCAGCATACCATTCAAGAGATACTCTCCTACAAGATCAATTTAAAACAAATTCAAATCAGATACGCTGTATTGGTAATTATGATACAGGGAATAATCTAGTCAAAGACATTATGGACAGATATTGGCCACTACTTACTCTAGATCCACATCTAAAGGAATCAATAGGGCCTCATGCGACCATCACAAATAGAAGATGCAGAAATTTGAAAGATCTACTTGTACATAGCCACTATGAAAAAATAACATCACCAACAACTAGTTGGCTAACTAATAATCTAAAAGGAACCTATAGTTGTGGACGTTGTAAAAGCTGTCCCAATATCCTGAGAGACTCTAAAGTGATCCAAGATACTAGACATGAGAAATCTTTTGTGATTCAGAATTTCTTTAATTGTAATACATCTGGTCTAGTCTATATGATTACGTGTGGGTGCGGAAAGAAATATATAGGTAAAACCTTCCGCCCTTTTAAGCACAGGATCAGGGAACACATTAGGTCAGTTGGTGGACATATAGATACACCCGTAGCAAGGCATGTCAGGCAATGCCAGAGGGGTAACATCAGCAATCTTAAATTTTGTGGAGTAGAGCTAGTTAAACATCATCCTAGGGGGGGCAACTATGACCTCTTTTTGAGACGTAGGGAATGCTTTTGGACATATACCCTACACACGTTAGCACCAGAAGGCCTTAATGAAGGATTTACCTTTACTCCCTTCATATAAATTCCATCTGTTTTTTCCAACAATAACATAAAATAAAAACTTTTCATAAACCTACCTACATTTACCTTCTCTGCTGGGAATTCCTAAGACAGTTTTTATAGTCTAAGCAGAATGATTGAATATGGTGTACTATTTGAATAAGGAACGCGAATATACATACATATGTATTTATGTTTCAGTATGTTTCTATATGGTGTAAGAAGAATTGAGGGGAAGTAAATATACCCCTGTTTTTGCACTCTTTTGTCACAATAGGTATCATTGGTTGTCTGATATTAGATCTTGTTGTAATGGTTATAATATTCATCCATGACCTACTAGTCCCCTTAGCTTGATATGTAAGAATACACAAATCAATCATATATTTTTAGCTCACTGTACATATATACTGAATTCTGCAGGAATAAAAATGTATATCTACAGATATCCAGATAATAAATAGAGGTGTGAGAGTTCGGTGGGGGGATGAAATAGACACCTTTTTCTCCCTTTTAGAGTACGTGTTGAGTGAGTATCATTATTTTCTTTTTTGGAATGGTACTCTTTAGAGACCCATAAGGAGCTTATTTGGAGTTTGTTATACTTATCAAACCATATCATTCTTAGCCCGGTGTCTACATGTTAAAACTACTAAACTCTAGAGACAGATTAAGGTAGTCAAAATAATCAACTGACGATATCCCGAGCTCCAAACCAAGCTGGAACGCATTCGTGCTAGATACACACATAGACAGTCATTACCCTTCAACCCTTGGACTACTAATATAAGCCCATTGGCTGGAGAGTGTCACATGATTGTCATCAGCTGCGGAAACTAAGATATGCAAATTATTTCTTTACAGCGATCTAATGAGCTAAATCACCAAAGGGGGAACATTATAAATAGGATCTATAGACTCAGACAACCTTACGCTCTGGATGAAGCCGGTTATACGGCGAAACGCGCGTTAGCGTAGTATATACATTTTGGCAATGGCCATATGTTTGTTTTTAATCACTTAGCACGGGGTGCTTTTTCTCTCTTTTGGCGATTCTTGATGGTCTATTGAATGGACTTTGGTAGCATGCTTACAATATATAACCTAGCACTTTGTTAGTATCTAGGGACAGTACAGAAATGAATTTACTGATATACTTAGGGAGATATTAGAAACCTATAACAGCTACCTGCACTAATATTTTTTGTTCATCGCAGTCTGTTGGTGTGCCTATTATGGGCTAATACTTCCATTCACATTATCTTAATGTGTTGGTTTGGACGAATCCATTTTTCGGCAAATTAAATATCGCCTTGGGCTGTGAAATATATGAACTGATGTGCGAGTTGCATTGTAGTTGTACCCGTTCTATCCATTTATCCGTTTAAACAATACATTGTTTTCCTATTTCTGTTTTAAATAATAGACGCATTAGGGCATCATATGAAATGAGTACCCAATCTAGGGACTAACTGTTATCCTCTTGATCAGGGAATAACATCATTCCATGATAATCTAAATGTGATAAGACCTTAATAGCAGTCATATTTATTTTTGCTAACCCTCAAGGGTTAAATTGGTATTCTACTCAAATCCAGGAATCACTATAGATACATTGCATTTGATTTAGCGGATAATCCCCCTGTATGGGTTACTTTGGAGCTACACCTTATAACCTGCTCACAAATTGTGTAATTATCTACAAGTATATTCGTTATTCTAGGGACAGATATATTGGTCCCAGCACGATTTGCGCATTTGTTTAGCAGTAAACTGGTAGATCGTAACTGGTTTACAAACCTTTTTTTGGGGATTCCATCAGCGATTTATGTTGTGAGTGAATTGAACACCTCCAGTACCAGAGATACCAACCTAAATGCGTGATTAGCTTGTTAGATGTATTTAGCAAGGTTTTTGTCATTGGAATTTACCCATTTAGGTTAATGATTCTATCATTGCGATTATAGAGTGTTAACTCCTAGTGACATATTCTAATGCATTTCCATATTCATTTCTATTTTTGTATTGACCTACTAACAGTGAATTATATCCTGAGGTATTTACAACTACCTGCCAACTAATTCAGCTATTGGCATTTAGCACTAATGATACTACCCAAAGTGTATGATTGATTGACAGATACATTTAGCAGGGTGTTTATTTACTTACCCAATCGAAGGTTAATGTTTCCATTATTGAGATTATGTAGTGGAAACTTCCAACTAAATACTCCGTGTATCTCCATATGACATATATACATTATACCTTTGTAGTGCCATTTACAGTGGATTTATATATTGTATCATTCACAACTGCCTATTAACGCATTCAGCTACTATTATGTATTTATATAGCTACTAAGTGGTGATGTGTACAAATACTTTATAAACCATATAACTGTTTATAAGACAACCACCCAGACACTTATTGCTATTACCTTAATTATTACTAAATTCCACTTTGAGGTTTAGGCTGAGTACGTTGAGGTTTATTCACACATATTACCAACAGGGCGCACTCGACAGTTCGCCCTGACTCTATCCGTAGATCATAAGTTAATTGCCAGCACCTATTATGTAGTAACTATTAAATGTTTACACTGTTCTATATGTTTTGTGTTGTATATGAAAACCAATAAAGAATTTCTTAAGTACTAATTAATCATATAACAACATTTCTAATAATTACCGGCACAAGGTGGCATCAGTATAAATTAGCCATTCAGGCAAGATAAAAATAGCCACATCTTTCTGTTTTTGTTTTCTTTCGCATTTCTAGTTAAGGTTTAATCCTATCAAATGCTGGTAATTGAGTTCCTTCCATTTTGGCCCCGATTTTTTATTGGGTCCAAACCAATTATATATAACTCAGACACCCTGATAGCTAGCAGCCAGTGACAAGACACAGATTACAATTCCCAGAGACCTCCTATAAATCAGTGAGACCCCCTGTTGGGTGGCAGTGACAAGACACAGATTATCACAATTCCCAGATATTTTGTAGAAATTACTAACCCCCCAAAATACCTGGTGGCAGTGAGAACACACGGATTAGAACAATTCCCACATATTTTGTATAAATTACTGACCCTCCCAAGAACACAAGAACAATCTCCTCTCTAAGGCTAGGGACAGATGAGCGCATTTTCTGCAGCCACCGTCAAAATGTACGTCGATGCGTGCGCACGCATTTTTTCACGGAATACGCTTAAGTGGTCAGACGATGCGCAATTCTGGACGTATTTCATGACGATGGGGTGAAAAGAAGTCTAGGGAAATCCGGCTGTTTGAACGTTATGTTGGCCGCACACTAGCAGCGTCTGACGTCTCCTAATCACGCACACACGCTGCTATGCGGCCGCAGCGCACTTTGTACGTCAGTAGCAGCGGTTTCACGTTCTGATAAAAATGCGTTCATTTGCTGGTTGCGTGGTGTCGGCGCACTTTCGTACGCACGTACTGCGTATATTGGCCGTCATTGGCCGTTATGTGCTGCTACTGCCGCCGTGATTTAGTGCGTCTGCACGCGCGTTCCGACTGCCCCACTCTGACCCTAGCCTTACACGTACTGAAGCGCTGTGTGAAGCCTTATATAGTGTGCTGCGGGACTTAGCTCTGTGAGCCCATGATTGGGCAAAATTTGCCCAATCAGGACTCTGAGCCGTGATTTGCATAGTCTTGAACCTGTCTTGCGTCTGACCTGTGGTCAGGTGCAGGCTGTAGCCAATTACAAGCTTCAGGCCAGTAGAAAAAGTGCATTGTGGGCGAACATGCGGCGAACACGCGGAAATGTTCGTAGTTCGCGAACAGGCGATGTTCGAATCAAACTCCGAACCGATCAGCTCATCCCTACTCAGGATCCGCTAATTCCGCGTATACTCATATATAGAGCTCAGGATCCGCTATTTCCCTGTATAATATATATATATAGCTCAGGATTAGGGATGAGCCGAACACCCCCCGAGTTCGGTTCGGATCCAAACCCGAACTTTCCAAATGTTCGAATCCAACTCGAACTCAATACAAGTCAATGGGGCTTAAAAAATTCGGTTTTTAGAGTGCCCTCCAAGAGAGCATATATGCTAGATATTTGCCATAAAATGTGTATGGGGGTCCGGGTAGTGCCCTGGGGGACAGGAAACAAGGGCAAAATGTAAAAAAAAAAAATGTTTTTAAAGGGACAGTGAGTTTTCCATTAAATAAGGGTTAAAAATAAAAACAAAAAATTCCTTCAAATATCGTGCCTAGGAGGTCCCCATAACCTGCAAATGGATAATCAATGGAGCGCCAGTACAAGACTGGAAATACGATAAGTCACTTTACACGTCCTTCAATAGGTCTTCTAGATCTTCCCAAAGGTAACTTTTGAATAAAGCATCTCTACAAAAGAGAAAATATAATAGCGCAATATGTTGATTCACCATATGCAGGAGATAAAGGAGTGATGGTCCTACTCACATATTCTTGAGCCTAACCTAGGCTCTAGGATGGATGTCGGTTATGGGTCTTCAAAGATATTCAGGTGCCCATGTACCCTCAATGCAGTGGTAATCTTCAAAAACTTTCCTCTGCAGTAAATCACAGGAAAAAAGAACAATACACTCCCCTAGTGCACTACCGTTAGGGTATAATAGCAATGGATCAATTAAAATGATGCACTCACATGCAAGTGAGCCGCATTGGCTCCAAGACCTCGTGTAGGAATTTATATGGAAATTCCAAAAAACTTTCTTTCAGAAATCACATATCTGGAAGCAGCAGTAATCATATCAAATAAATTTATTAATACATAAAATTGATATTACCAGAATGTGTTTCGCTCCTCAGAGCTTCTTCAGCTGGTATCCTGGTTTTTAGGGGAACCTCCGTATTCATTGTGTAGCGTTTACAATTTTTCATTTACCCTGAGAGCGCTTCACTGTTTTCCCCTTTGGTCCCCATAACCTGCCCGTGAAGTGGCGGATTTGTAGGATGTATAGAAACACTTAAAAACAAAAAAATTATGTTTCAAATGACGGTAAATGCTTTTACTTTAAATCTATCCATAAACAACTGCTTGGGGCGGCAGTCTGTATGAAAAGAGGAGACATTTTCGGACACGCAGAAAAAGTTTAGTGATTTTTTTTGGCTAAATTATTGTGAAACTTATGCAGGCTTTGGATGAAAGTGACAATAGGTGCTTTAAGGCTGGGGTCAGACTAGCGCACTTTTAACGTGCGTTTAGGCGCACTTAATCACGGCCGCACTAGCAGCAAATGACACGCAATGACCGCCAATATACGAAGTACGGCCGCACGAAAGTCCATCCGCGCAACGCAAGTGGAAAATGAACGCATTTTTTCGAGAACACTGAACCGCTAGTACTGACGTACAGAGTGCGCTGCGTCCGCATAGCGGCGTGTGTGCGTGATTAGGAGACGTCAGACGCTGCTCATGTCTGGCCAACATAACGTCCAGACACCCAAAGTTTCCTGATTTGGATCCGTAAAAAATCACGCACAAAAATGCGCATCGTATGACCGTTTAAGCGCTTTCCGTGAAAAAACACCTCAATGCGTTCGGACGCACTTTTTGACGTTGCTGCGAAAAATGCATTCGTTTGACCCTAGCCCAAAATTGGGCCTTTAGCATCGGCAACAGTGCCGTCACACAGTCTCACCCCTCTGAGGATATGAATCTGATACAGGCGTCAGTGGCAGTGCAGCCAAATATTGTGCCTTTGGTGCCAGGCCAGCAAGTGCCATCATACAGTAACCCCTCTGTGGTATTGTGGAAGAATGCAGGGGTGGACCATGCGGTCAGGGCCGGTGCTAGACTATTTTGCGCCCTAGGCAAGACCAGCTACTTGCACCCACCCAAAAAAAACGACACAACATGAAACTGCTAAATTTCTTTTTACTTAAGAATAAAGTTTGAAAAGCACCAATAGTAAACGTAAAATAAATAAACTGTATTAAACCATTTTAAATTAACTCTATTATTTTTTTTCGTTAATTTTAATTTGTTTAAGAGTTGTCACGCAAGGTTCAATTTCAGACACATCAAAATTTCACTTTGCGTGCCTTATCCTTTGCAAATTTTCATCATGCGTCATGCATCATATATTAAAGAAACTCCAGAGTCCACGATAAATTTCAATGGATTTAATCCAACAACAGGAAAAAAGGCAACGTTTCGACCATAACTGGTCTTTGTCAAGCCTAAAACACAATGACAGAACAGGGAATAAATAGCACCACAGACTGGTTAAGCAATCAAACAATCATTGCAACCAGTCCGTGTGTGCCAACCCAACAATTAAAAACAATAGTCTACAATTGGATACATCAATTAACATATTAACTTATGTAATTATATATACAATGCTTATTAACATACAATAATTGGCGATGAATTGTAGAACAATGCCTATGAGAGAAAGAAGTGACTTAGTAATTATAAATGTGAAAGAAGAGGATTACCCCTCTACTACAAAGGGTCTAAGTTGACCCCATAGTGAAGATTTTCTACCCTGCGAGCCAAAGAGCATGATGTATTCGATCTAGGAATCTGACTCATAATAGAGGACTAGTCCATCCACAAACCCATAAGTTACCTATCCCATAAACACTATTATCTGACACAGATAGGTAAGGGATACGGACTGTTCATCTAGGGAAGGGAGAAGAACCAATCTATACGTCATAGAGAGGTACTACCGTAGCGTATTTATAAAAAGGGTGAGAGATCTGATTCTCTATTAAGGCCATGTGGAAAGAGAGTATTAAGATGATGGATCCAATATAATTCTCTCCTTTTAAGTAATTTTTCTCTGTCCCCGCCTCTTGTTAACTTAGGCACCTCATCGATTACCTGGTAACGTAACTGTGAGATATCATGTCCACAACGTATAAAATGTTCAGGGACCGGGAATTCAATCTTTTTAGTTCTAATGTCTGACCTATGTTTAATAAAGCGATTTTTAACTTTCTGAGTGGTCTCGCCCACATATATCAACCCACACGGGCATTTCAATAAATACACCACGTATGTAGAATTACAGGTAAAATAACCTTTAATTTTAGACTTCCTCCCAGAGTGTGGATGGACAAAAGAATCACCACGTATAACTGCATTGCAGCAAGAGCAACTTAAACATGGAAAGGTTCCATTCCTGGGTTTACCAAAGAAGGGTGTTCTGCCTGTATCTTGTCCAAACTCTGCTTTAACCAGCGTCTGTCGAAAAGATCTCCCCTTCTTGTATGACATTAGTGGGATGGTCTGAAACTCTGAAATATCAGGGTATGCATCCCTTAAGATGTACCAATATTTGCATAAAATATTTTTCACTTGTGAAGTGTGGGTTCCATATTTGGATACGAATGGGATCCTACCGCAACTTTGGCGTCTCTGAGGGATTATAGGTTGATTGATTCTGGTACTTTCTCTACTCAGGAGTTGTCTCGGATAGCCTCTGGCTCTGAACCTCTCGACCATCTCCTCAAGCCTCTTGTCCCTACTTTCAGGCAAATCAACTACTCTATTGACACGCACGAGTTGACTCCGTGGGAGTGAATTGAGTAGTGTAGGTGGATGCGCACTATCATATCTTAGCAGGGAGTTCTTATCAGTAGGTTTTCTGTAAAGATCTGTCATTAATTTGCCATTCCTTTTGACAACCAGAGTGTCTAAAAAATTGATTTGTGTAAGACTACATGACATAGTGAACTTGATGGAGGTGGATCCGTTATTAAGTATACTGAGAAATTCATCTAATGTGTCTCTAGTACCCTCCCATACAAAAATAATATCGTCTATATAGCGAAACCAATGATGGACATATTGAAAAAGGTCGCATTTATAGACTACATTTTCCTCAAATTCGGACATGAAGATATTGGCATAGGTGGGTGCTACATTAGTACCCATGGATGTCCCCCGTATTTGAGTATAAAATACTCGATCGAAGAGAAAAAAGCTGCCACCCAACACCACATCCAGCAAGTCCAAAAGGAATTGCAATTGATTATCAGAATAACCCAAATCAACAAGAGCATGTTTCATAGCATTTATACCCTCAGAGTTCTGTATAGACGTATACAGGCTGGTGACGTCAAGACTGACCAAAATACTGTGATCACCCACAGCAAGCCCACGGAATTTGGTCAGAAAATCACCGGTATCCAAAATAAATGATGGAATCCGCTGTAGGTAGGGTCGGGCCACCCTGTCCAAAAAAATGGACAGGGGGCTGAAGACCGAATCTACAGCGGATACAATAGGCCTCCCAGGGGGCGCAGTGAGAGACTTGTGGATCTTAGGCAGGACATACAAAACAGGTATTAGAGGATGTTTTTTCACAAGGAATTTCGACAGACCCTTATCGATAATCTGATTCTCAAGGGCATCATGTATCAGGGTGGAAATTCTACTGACAATCGCTGCCGTAGGGTCACCATCCAATTTTTTATACGTCTCGACATCACCAAGCTGACGCTGGATCTCAGCCACATAGTCTCCACTATTCATGATCACCAGAGCACCCCCTTTGTCCGCCGGCTTTATCACGATGGAGGGGTCATCACGTAATTTCTTTAAGATCCCAAAATCAGTGGCGGACATATTGGGGGATGCTCTGGTGAAATGACGCCTAGAGTATACTTGGGACATTTCCCTCTCTACAATTTTGACATACGTCTCAACAGCATGTTCAACATTCTGAGGCATAAATTTACTTTTCTCTCTCAAACCAAGGTTTTTAGAGTTAAAGGGTGCAAGCGGCAAATCAATTTCAGGTTGACCTGAGAATAGACATTTCAATCGAATCGTACGAAAGAATCGGAAAAGATCGACTTTAACATCGAACGGGTCGATGCGTTCACTCGGACAGTACGATAAGCCCCTCGAAAGAAGCTTAATTTCATCGACCGTTAATGGAATATCCGATAGATTAAAGACTAGCGTCTCTTGTACAGGGACTGATTGTTTCTCATCGGAGGTTTTTTCGTAACACTCTTCTGAGCTTGCTCCTGTGCGTTCCCTCCGGGCGATTGTCGCCCTTGGCGCTGATCTAAAAAAGACGCTTGGTCGTTCGATCGGATTACACCAAGGTCTTCGGATGTATCGGTACCTGTCCCAGACATAGAGTCCTCTGTGAAACGAATAGATTTTTTCGTATATTTACGACCAGGTCCTCTTCGCATCGTAGTTGGTGTCCTGGAATAACCTTTTTGCCAGGAATAAACATGACCCTGTACATAGTCATCCAAATCGCGTTGGAACTTCCGTCTTTTCCTTGCTTCCACTTCCTTCCGGAAGTGGTCCAGTTGCGGTGCCATCGTGGAACGCAACGCCATGAGTTCCAATTCGGAATTATTATCTCGAAACGATTTTTCCAAGTTTTCGATAGATTCCTGGCATTGTGCAATTTCCTTCGATAAAAAGTCGATCGTAAGTAGCATAACATCCATCGAACATTTGTTCAGAATTTTTTCGAATTTCTCCACATAAACAGGGTTATCTTTATAGAAGATCGGCTGGAGCCCCACTCTTAGGCCACGTGGTATTCGTAATGCACGATAATATTCAGCCAAAGTAATCGAATGGAGTTGACATCCGATCAATTTACGATTCGATTTTAAAAGATCTTTTTTCCCACAGTCATGGATAGAGGTACTCAGAAAAGTGTTGTCCTTACCGGCCTGGGCCAGAATCCTCATAGCTTCAGTCTCATCATAGGCAAAGGTACATGGTGTTGGAGTCGATTCCATAATGGGAAGGGGTTGCATTCAAGTATCGAAGCAAGCAAGGATATACGTGAAAAGTTGTGCCCGAATGCAAACCCAAGGTGGATAATAGGAGTGGGGGTCTCTTGCTCCACAGCCCCAGCAGTCACAAGTGAATAAAGAAACTCCAGAGTCCACGATAAATTTCAATGGATTTAATCCAACAACAGGAAAAAAGGCAACGTTTCGACCATAACTGGTCTTTGTCAAGCCTAAAACACAATGACAGAACAGGGAATAAATAGCACCACAGACTGGTTAAGCAATCAAACAATCATTGCAACCAGTCCGTGTGTGCCAACCCAACAATTAAAAACAATAGTCTACAAGGATACATCAATTAACATATTAACTTATGTAATATATATACAATGCTTATTAACATACAATAATTGGCGATGAATTGTAGAACAATGCCTATGAGAGAAAGAAGTGACTTAGTAATTATAAATGTGAAAGAAGAGGATTACCCCTCTACTACAAAGGGTTGGCACACACGGACTGGTTGCAATGATTGTTTGATTGCTTAACCAGTCTGTGGTGCTATTTATTCCCTGTTCTGTCATTGTGTTTTAGGCTTGACAAAGACCAGTTATGGTCGAAACGTTGCCTTTTTTCCTGTTGTTGGATTAAATCCATTGAAATTTATCGTGGACTCTGGAGTTTCTTTATTCACTTGTGACTGCTGGGGCTGTGGAGCAAGAGACCCCCACTCCTATTATCCACCTTGGGTTTGCATTCGGGCACAACTTTTCACGTATATCCTTGCTTGCTTCGATACTTGAATGCAACCCCTTCCCATTATGGAATCGACTCCAACACCATGTACCTTTGCCTATGATGAGACTGAAGCTATGAGGATTCTGGCCCAGGCCGGTAAGGACAACACTTTTCTGAGTACCTCTATCCATGACTGTGGGAAAAAAGATCTTTTAAAATCGAATCGTAAATTGATCGGATGTCAACTCCATTCGATTACTTTGGCTGAATATTATCGTGCATTACGAATACCACGTGGCCTAAGAGTGGGGCTCCAGCCGATCTTCTATAAAGATAACCCTGTTTATGTGGAGAAATTCGAAAAAATTCTGAACAAATGTTCGATGGATGTTATGCTACTTACGATCGACTTTTTATCGAAGGAAATTGCACAATGCCAGGAATCTATCGAAAACTTGGAAAAATCGTTTCGAGATAATAATTCCGAATTGGAACTCATGGCGTTGCGTTCCACGATGGCACCGCAACTGGACCACTTCCGGAAGGAAGTGGAAGCAAGAAAAGACGGAAGTTCCAACGCGATTTGGATGACTATGTACAGGGTCATGTTTATTCCTGGCAAAAAGGTTATTCCAGGACACCAACTACGATGCGAAGAGGACCTGGTCGTAAATATACGAAAAAATCTATTCGTTTCACAGAGGACTCTATGTCTGGGACAGGTACCGATACATCCGAAGACCTTGGTGTAATCCGATCGAACGACCAAGCGTCTTTTTTAGATCAGCGCCAAGGGCGACAATCGCCCGGAGGGAACGCACAGGAGCAAGCTCAGAAGAGTGTTACGAAAAAACCTCCGATGAGAAACAATCAGTCCCTGTACAAGAGACGCTAGTCTTTAATCTATCGGATATTCCATTAACGGTCGATGAAATTAAGCTTCTTTCGAGGGGCTTATCGTACTGTCCGAGTGAACGCATCGACCCGTTCGATGTTAAAGTCGATCTTTTCCGATTCTTTCGTACGATTCGATTGAAATGTCTATTCTCAGGTCAACCTGAAATTGATTTGCCGCTTGCACCCTTTAACTCTAAAAACCTTGGTTTGAGAGAGAAAAGTAAATTTATGCCTCAGAATGTTGAACATGCTGTTGAGACGTATGTCAAAATTGTAGAGAGGGAAATGTCCCAAGTATACTCTAGGCGTCATTTCACCAGAGCATCCCCCAATATGTCCGCCACTGATTTTGGGATCTTAAAGAAATTACGTGATGACCCCTCCATCGTGATAAAGCCGGCGGACAAAGGGGGTGCTCTGGTGATCATGAATAGTGGAGACTATGTGGCTGAGATCCAGCGTCAGCTTGGTGATGTCGAGACGTATAAAAAATTGGATGGTGACCCTACGGCAGCGATTGTCAGTAGAATTTCCACCCTGATACATGATGCCCTTGAGAATCAGATTATCGATAAGGGTCTGTCGAAATTCCTTGTGAAAAAACATCCTCTAATACCTGTTTTGTATGTCCTGCCTAAGATCCACAAGTCTCTCACTGCGCCCCCTGGGAGGCCTATTGTATCCGCTGTAGATTCGGTCTTCAGCCCCCTGTCCATTTTTTTGGACAGGGTGGCCCGACCCTACCTACAGCGGATTCCATCATTTATTTTGGATACCGGTGATTTTCTGACCAAATTCCGTGGGCTTGCTGTGGGTGATCACAGTATTTTGGTCAGTCTTGACGTCACCAGCCTGTATACGTCTATACAGAACTCTGAGGGTATAAATGCTATGAAACATGCTCTTGTTGATTTGGGTTATTCTGATAATCAATTGCAATTCCTTTTGGACTTGCTGGATGTGGTGTTGGGTGGCAGCTTTTTTTTCTCTTCGATCGAGTATTTTATACTCAAATACGGGGGACATCCATGGGTACTAATGTAGCACCCACCTATGCCAATATCTTCATGTCCGAATTTGAGGAAAATGTAGTCTATAAATGCGACCTTTTTCAATATGTCCATCATTGGTTTCGCTATATAGACGATATTATTTTTGTATGGGAGGGTACTAGAGACACATTAGATGAATTTCTCAGTATACTTAATAACGGATCCACCTCCATCAAGTTCACTATGTCATGTAGTCTTACACAAATCAATTTTTTAGACACTCTGGTTGTCAAAAGGAATGGCAAATTAATGACAGATCTTTACAGAAAACCTACTGATAAGAACTCCCTGCTAAGATATGATAGTGCGCATCCACCTACACTACTCAATTCACTCCCACGGAGTCAACTCGTGCGTGTCAATAGAGTAGTTGATTTGCCTGAAAGTAGGGACAAGAGGCTTGAGGAGATGGTCGAGAGGTTCAGAGCCAGAGGCTATCCGAGACAACTCCTGAGTAGAGAAAGTACCAGAATCAATCAACCTATAATCCCTCAGAGACGCCAAAGTTGCGGTAGGATCCCATTCGTATCCAAATATGGAACCCACACTTCACAAGTGAAAAATATTTTATGCAAATATTGGTACATCTTAAGGGATGCATACCCTGATATTTCAGAGTTTCAGACCATCCCACTAATGTCATACAAGAAGGGGAGATCTTTTCGACAGACGCTGGTTAAAGCAGAGTTTGGACAAGATACAGGCAGAACACCCTTTTTTGGTAAACCCAGGAATGGAACCTTTCCATGTTTAAGTTGCTCTTGCTGCAATGCAGTTATACGTGGTGATTCTTTTGTCCATCCACACTCTGGGAGGAAGTCTAAAATTAAAGGTTATTTTACCTGTAATTCTACATACGTGGTGTATTTATTGAAATGCCCGTGTGGGTTGATATATGTGGGCGAGACCACTCAGAAAGTTAAAAATCGCTTTATTAAACATAGGTCAGACATTAGAACTAAAAAGATTGAATTCCCGGTCCCTGAACATTTTATACGTTGTGGACATGATATCTCACAGTTACGTTACCAGGTAATCGATGAGGTGCCTAAGTTAACAAGAGGCGGGGACAGAGAAAAATTACTTAAAAGGAGAGAATTATATTGGATCCATCATCTTAATACTCTCTTTCCACATGGCCTTAATAGAGAATCAGATCTCTCACCCTTTTTATAAATACGCTACGGTAGTACCTCTCTATGACGTATAGATTGGTTCTTCTCCCTTCCCTAGATGAACAGTCCGTATCCCTTACCTATCTGTGTCAGATAATAGTGTTTATGGGATAGGTAACTTATGGGTTTGTGGATGGACTAGTCCTCTATTATGAGTCAGATTCCTAGATCGAATACATCATGCTCTTTGGCTCGCAGGGTAGAAAATCTTCACTATGGGGTCAACTTAGACCCTTTGTAGTAGAGGGGTAATCCTCTTCTTCACATTTATAATTACTAAGTCACTTCTTTCTCTCATAGGCATTGTTCTACAATTCATCGCCAATTATTGTATGTTAATAAGCATTGTATATATAATTACATAAGTTAATATGTTAATTGATGTATCCAATTGTAGACTATTGTTTTTAATTGTTGGGTTGGCACACACGGACTGGTTGCAATGATTGTTTGATTGCTTAACCAGTCTGTGGTGCTATTTATTCCCTGTTCTGTCATTGTGTTTTAGGCTTGACAAAGACCAGTTATGGTCGAAACGTTGCCTTTTTTCCTGTTGTTGGATTAAATCCATTGAAATTTATCGTGGACTCTGGAGTTTCTTTATTCACTTGTGACTGCTGGGGCTGTGGAGCAAGAGACCCCCACTCCTATTATCCACCTTGGGTTTGCATTCGGGCACAACTTTTCATGCATCATATATTGTTGTGATGTTATATTCTGGTGCTGGTCAGTCCCTGTTCTTTCTCACAGCCGGCTGTGTTTACTATTTTCTTAGATAACAAAACTACAGATTGAGAATCACAGATATCTGGAGAGAGGAATAACCACAGACACCAAATATAGGTTCTAAGTCTTTTAGTTGTTTCCCTCTGAAGAACCAAACACATGGTCTTCTTAAGTACAGAAATTGACGTCACAGTAACACACTAAAAGACATCCTGTAATACCTCTAATTGGTTTAAGCTTTTTGCCGCGTTTTCCAAACCATTTCAAACAAAAGAGCTGAGATACAATTTGTTATTCAAATTAACCCTAAACAGTGAGAAGCTTTACAACATCCTGTTACACCTAATCAATGATCAGTTCCTTACATCAAAGAGAGCTTTTAGGCCGGTAACTTTTAGAGTCTTTGTTTCAGAATGCCACAAGGATGTTGACTTAATGTTTCCTTCCTCAATAAATGCTGGAAGCCATAATTGGTGATCCTTCAAGGATTGAGGCAGGTGTTCAACATCTGTTTCCCACTCTGACTCAAAAGACTTCAAGATACAAAGAGTTTATCTGAGGATCAATTTGATATAAGAATACGCATACATAGAAAGATTAAAATATTCCTCAACATATATATTGCCCAGGCCAGCTCACATCATGCGTATATATATTGCCCAGGCCAATCCTCTGGTGGAGATAGGGGGTTCATTTGAACCTCGATATCTCCAGACCATCTAGTGGGTCATGGAGGGTGTCAATCGAAAGGCCTGAGCATGGCCTTTCGAATGATACCCAACATGACCAGGTATAAAGTAAAAAAAAGAAAATAAAAACATGTATTTTTTTGTGTGTTATTTTTTTATGCAGCAATATTGTTCACATTGCAATTATAATGTGAACGATGATGCACTAATGATTTTTTTCTATGGGGTGCGTTTGCTATAAATCACGTAATTCCCCCCACAAAATGTAACAAGTCCCCATTTCTAATTTTTGTACAAGCGCACCCCATAGAAAACATAACCGCAAACGCTCATGTTGCAAAATGTGAAAAAAAACACAACACTTTACACACTGCAGATGATTAAAAATTCAATTTTTATTGCATTTTTTTCATAATATACAGCCAGGACAGGACGTATACATATAAAAATTATATATTATGAATCTGCGGAGTCTGCCGGAAAGAACGAAATCTAACATGTCGGTCATTTAACAAAATGTGGCTTCAAAATCGCGTTTAAACATGATTAGCGAAAGCTGTAAAAATGAGCTGAGCACACAGCGGTGAAATAATTCAATAATTATTCAATAATTATAAAAGAAACTCAGAGTGAAGAAGATAGGCAAACCTATAAGAATAGGCAGAAAGAGGCAAAGCAATTTAAAAGAGCTTCCAAAGCACACGCAGAAGAGAAAATAGCTCAGTCAGTAAAAAAGGGGGACAAAACATTTTTTAGATACATAAACGAGAAAAGAAAAGTAAAACAAGGATTAGTTAGATTAAAAACAAAGGAAGGAAGGTATGTAGAAGAGGATAAAAGACTCACTGACTGCCTCAATGAATATTTTTGTTCAGTCTTTGCAGAAGAAAAGGAAGGAAAGGGACCTCAGTTAGGAGGAAACACTAAAGAGACATTTACATAGCAGTTTACAGAGGAGGAGGTTCTACAGCAGCTGTCTAAAGTAAAGACAAATAAGTCAATGGGGCCGGATGGGATCCACCCTAAATTATTAAAAGAGCTCAGTGATGTAATAGCAAAACCGTTAACAGATTTATTTAACCAATCCTTGTTAACGGGAGTCGTCCCAGAAGACTGGAAATTAGCAAATGTTGTGCCCATTTACAAGAAGGGTAGTAGGGAGGAATCAGGGAACTATAGGCCAGTTAGTCTTACGTCAGTAGTGGGGAAATTAATGAAAACCATGTTAAAGGAAAGGATTGTTGAACATCTAAAAACACATAGATTACAGGATCAGAAACAACATGGGTTTACCTCAGGGAGATCATGCCAAACTAATCTTATTGATTTTTTTTGATTGGGTAACAAAAATAATAGACACAGGTGGTGCAGTAGACATTGCTTATTTAGATTTCTGTAAGGCTTTTGATACTGTTCCGCATAGAAGGCTTATCAATAAATTGCAATCTTTGAGCTTGGATTCCAATATTGTTGAATGGATTAGGCAGTGGCTGAGTGACAGGCGACAGAGGGTTGTGGTAAATGGAGTTTATTCGGCGCAAGGTCTTGTTACCAGTGGGGTACCTCAGGGGTCAGTACTTGGACCCATTCTATTTAATATTTTTATTAGTGATATTGCAGAAGGTATTAATGGAAAAGTATGTATTTTTGCTGATGACACAAAGATTTGCAACAGGGCTGACGTTCCTGGAGGGATCAGCCAAATGACAAATGATTTAGGTAAACTAAAAAAATGGTCGGAGCTGTGGCAATTGAGTTTTAATGTGGATAAGTGCAAGATAATGCACCTGGGACGTAAAAACCCAATGGCTGAATATAGAATATTTGATACAGTCCTAACCTCAACATCTGAAGAAAGGGATTTAGGGGTTATTATTTCAGAGGATCTAAGGGTAAGTAGTCAATGTAATAGAGAAGCAGGAAATGCTAGCAGAATGCTTGGTTGTGTAGGGAGAGGTATTAGCAGTTACATAGTTACATAATTACATAGTTATATAGGCTGAAAAAAGACATGCGTCCATCGGGTTCAGCCTCGCCCACATAACCTACTGCTGTTGATCCAAAAGAAGGCAAAAAACCCAGTCTGAAATGCTTGCCAATATGCAACATACTGGGAAAAAATTCCTTCTTGACCCCAGAATGGCAGTCAGATTTCTCCTTGGATCAAGAAGCTTTTACCCACATATTAAATATTATAACCCTTAATATTCTGTGTCTGCAGGAAGTCATCTAGTCATTTTTTAAAAGTCTGAACAGACTCTGACCCAACCACCTCAACAGGCAGAAAATTCCACAGCTTTATTGTTCTCACCGTAAAATAACCCTTCCTATGCTTTAAGCTAAATTTTCTTTCTTCCAGTCTAAATGGATGACCCCTTGTCCTATGTATAGTCCTGTTAAAGAATAGGTTATCAGACAATGGTTGATAATGGCCCCGTATATATTTATATAAGGTTATCAGATCCCCTCTAAGGCGCCGTTTCTCTAAACTAAACAGGTTTAAGCTTGTTAGTCTTGCCTCATAACTTAACCCTTCCATTCCCCTTATTAATTTAGTTGCCCATCTCTGCACTTTTTCTAACGCTATAATATCTTTTTTTAAGACCGGTGCCCAAAATTGCACGGCATATTCAAGGTGCGGCCTGACCATTGATTTATACAGAGGCAAAATTATGTTTTCATCCCGTGAGTGAACTCCCCTTTTAATGCATGCCAATACTTTGCTTGCCTTGGCGGCTGCTGTTTGACATTGCACATTGTTACTTAGTTTGAAGTCTATGATTATTCCCAAATCCTTCTCCTGCTTGGATTTCCCTAACTCCGTACCATTTAGGGTATAATTTACTTGTGTGTTCTTCACTCCAAAGTGCATAACTTTGCATTTATCTACATTAAATTTCATCTGCCATTTAAGTGCCCAGTCCCCCAATCTATCTAAATCCCTCTGTAGCGAAGTAACATCCTGCTCACATTGTATTACTTTTCCTAGTTTTGTGTCATCTGCAAACACTGATACATGACTTTCAATGCCTATCTCAAGGTCATTTATAAATAAATTGAATAGTATTGGTCCTATAACAGACCCCTGAGGGACACCACTTACCACTGGTGTCCATCTTGAAAATGTACCATTTATGACCACTCTCTGTACCCTATCTTTTAGCCAGTTTTCTATCCAAGAACAAGTATTTTCATCTAGACCAATTTTTCTTAATTTAAATAGTAACCTTTTGTGTGGAACTGTGTCGAAAGCTTTGGCAAAATCTAAGTAAATCACATCCACTGCGACCCCCTGATCTATACTTCTACTTACTTCCTGATAGAACGTAATTAGGTTAGTCTGACATGATCTGTGTTTTATGAAACCATGCAGATTTTTGCCAATAACATTATACCTCCCAATAAATTCCTGAATATTATCCCTTAGTAACCCCTCGAATACTTTCCCAGCCACAGATGTTAAGCTCACAGGTCTATAATTCCCAGGCACAAATTTTAAACCTTTCTTAAATATAGGGACGACGTCAGCTTTTCTCCAATCCTCTGGTACTATTCCTGAAAGAAAAGAATCTTGAAAGATTAAGAACAGAGGTTTACATATTTCAACACATAGCTCTCTCAGTACTCGCGGGTGAATTCCATCTGGCCCTGGGGCTTTATTCACATTCACATTGTTTAATTTCTGCAAAACCTTGTCCTGAGTCAACCAGTCACTTTGTATTAGTAAGTTTTTATTAATGAATTGCATGTCTCCTGTTATAGGTTTCTCTTTGATAAATACTGAAGAAAAATAATCATTTAAAATTTCTGCCTTATCCTGATCTTCAGTTAACAATAACCCTGACTCAGATTTTAGTGAACCTACATTTTCACTCTTCGGTTTTTTGGAATTTATGTACCTAAAGAATCTTTTAGGGTTGGTCTTGCTCTCTTTGGCTATTTCTTTTTCATTTTCTAGTTTAGCCCATCTAATCGCATTTTTACATGCTTTATTGGCTGCCCTATATGCTTTATAGGATGCCTCAGATTTATCAGATTTAAAAGCTTTAAATGCCTTCTTTTTATTTTTCATTTCCTTAGTTACCTTCCTACTAAGCCACATTGGTTTCAGTCTGTTTCTTTTATATTTATTAACCAGTGGAATATATTGAGACGTGTACTTTTCTAGTGTTAGTTTAAAGATATTCCACTTATCCTCAGTGTTTTTCCCGTGAAAGAGTTTCTGCCAGTCAATGACATTGAGAGCTTCCTTTATTTTAATAAAGTTGGACTTTTTAAAATTCTATGTTTTAGCATGCCCCTTATGAATGTGTTTTTTTGAGTTTATTTCAAAAGTCACCATATTATGGTCACTGTTTCCCAACTGTTCCTTTACATTAATATTTGAGAAAAGATCCACATTATTTGTTATAACCAGGTCCAGACAGTTATCCTCTCTAGTTGGTGTTTCTACCAGTTGTGACATGAAGGTATCATTTAAAATGTTCAGAAACCGGATTCCCTTTGCTGAATTACTAGTCCCACTATCCCAATTAATGTCCGAGTAATTAAAATCTCCAATAATTAAAGTGCTACCATGATCTGCAGCCTTCCTAATTTGCTCTAACAGTTGTTCTTCCTCATCATTATCTATATTAGGTGGTTTATAGCATATGCCAACCAATAGTTGACTTCCCTGTTTATTCCCCAACGAAATATTTACCCATAAGGATTCCACATTTCCCTCATCGCTTTCCAGTTGTGTAATATTA
>RXON01003732.1:0-25200 GCA_009667805.1 Leptobrachium leishanense
GACTGGCCATCGAGCAAACCGGATGTTTGCCCGGTAGGCCGCTAGCCTCCCTTGCCGGTCGGCCGGCTGACAGAGCCAGCCGCCTGGCAAGGCAGCCTAGGCCAGAGATTTGGCAACCTGTGGCTCCAGAGCCGCATGCGACTCCTTCATCACCCTGCACCTGGGGATTATTAATTTATGCATGTGGGGGGAGCTGGGGATTATTAATGAATATATGGGGGACCTGGGGATTATTAATTTATACATGTGGGGGACCTGGAGATTAATTAATATACGGGGTCCTGGGATTATTTATTTATACATGTGGGGGCCTAGGGATTATTAATTAATATATGTGGGGAACCTGGAGATTATTAATTAATATATGGGGACCTGGGGATTATTAATTTATTAATGAATTGATATGCTGAGGGAGGAAGGAAATAATTGATATGCTGGTGAAGAAATGAATGAATTGATATGATGGGAGAGTAATAAATGAATTGATATGCTGAGGGAAGAAATGAATGAATTGATATGCTGGAGGGGAAATGAATGAATTAATATCGGTAAATTACATTGAGTTTTATTACTGTGGAGTGTGGTATGGGTGTCACAGAGCTCCACAGTAATGTGCAGTGTTTATGAGGGCGTCACAGAGCTCCACAGTAATGTGCAGTGTTTATGAGGGCGTCACAGAGCTCCACAGTAATGTGCAGTGTTTATGAGGTGTCACAGAGTTCCACAGTAAACACTGCAAATTACTGTGGAGCTCCGTGACCCACATACAACACTGCACATTATGGGGGTGTCGCAGAGCTGCACAGTAATGCGTGCTGCGTATCACAGAGTTCCACAGCAATAAGACTCACATTAATGTGCGCAGTGTAGAAAAAAAGGTGGGCTGCTCAGTCCAAAATGCTCAAGCCTATATTGTGGCGTAGTAAAGGCAGTGACTGGATAATGTAGTCTACATACACACACACATACCTGGCTGCCTGGTTGTCCCGCTCCGAGAGAGTCCAGGTGAGGTGAAGTGAGGGGATCCCCTACGGCAGCGCGGCTCCCCTCGTTCTGCTCCTTCCCGAATCCCACCTGATCGACTGACATCAGCGTTAACCATGCGAAGTGTGGCATCAGTGTAAAGGAGGAGCTTAGTGGAAGCCAGAAACACTGTTGACTGGCAGAACTGATAAGAATATTTCGCGCACGCGCCGTCTGCTGCGTGTGCACAGGCATTCAAGCAGGCTGCACAAGTGTTTGCAGCTCATGCAGCCTGCTCGAGTGTTTGTACACACACAGCAGGCTGAGCGATATGTTCCAATAAGCTCCAGCCTCTGCCAGTCAACTCACCCCCGCCAGACGAGGGGTATTGTGAGCGCCGGACGCATAGTGGCACCCTTTTTTGCCACCCCCCTAGAAAGTGACAGCCAAGGTTTTGCCTCCCCAGTACATGTAAATGAGAGAAATCTCAATGTATCCTTCCTGGTTAAATACTTTGTATATTCTTTTAGCACTGGGTGCCCCGCAGCCCTCTTGTGATGCCACTGACCAGACAGATTCAGCATCATCAGTCTGAAAGTACCCACTGTTGTTTTTATGTTTCTGCGCTGTTTGTGTTCAGCTGTAATTTTCCTCTTTCTCGATTATAGAACCCACACATATTATATACCATTTTTCTCTCCATTAATGGACTTTCTAAAGACACCATTATTTTCATCATATCTTATAATTTACTATAAAAAATTGAAATATTTTGAAGACATGGCAAAAACACACTTTTTAAAATTGTGACACCCAAGATCTACAAAAAAGACACTGCTAAATAGTTTCTAAATTTTGTCCTAAGTTTAGAAATACCCAATGTTTACATGTTTTTGTTTTTTAACCCCTTCACTGGCGAGCAACTTCACCTGTGTTTGACCTCATTTTGACCGTTTTCTTCTCATCATGTTTCAACATAAATTGAAGTCCTGTTTTATTATAAGTATTTATTATTACTAGACAAAGAATTTATTTTAAAAAAATCGATATCTTTATTTATTTATTTTTATTTTATATTTATTTATATATTTTTTTATTTACACCATGCTCTGGCCTTTCCAATGATACTAAATATGATCCTCTAGCTGCCACTGCTCAGGAGATATGGGGTCCAAAGGACCTCCCTATCTCAACTTGACAACTAGGGGGTTACCGGCCAAACTAACGTCATTGTGCATATGGCGATGATGTCAGTGGGCAGGAGAAGGCCTCAGAGGCTTGGCTGACATCTAAGATTTTAGCCAACCACGGGACAAGTCCGCGATCCGGCGCGATTGTGATCTTTCGAGTGATGCCTTTCTATTTTTTTTATTCTCTGCCGTTCAGGAGGGAAAGGGGTCCGAAGAACCACCCTCACTTTCAGGTATTCTCCTGGCTGGCACGGGAAGGCGGCTGAAACTGACGTCATCGGGCCGTCTGCCGTCTGTGTGAAAGGCAGGCCCTTAAAACCAGAGGTCTGACTTCAAGAAGGTTAGACCACCACAAAGCCCCAGCCAGAGATGTAAGTATCGGGAGGAAGAGGAAGTTAGAGGACCATGACATACAGGGCATGTCCTTGGTCCTTAACCAGTTGAGCACGAAGGATGGATGTGGTACGTCCTCCGGTTTCATTCCGGAGCGTGAAGGATGTACCATGTAAGTCCTCCCATTCTCTGTTTCTTGTGGCCCCTTACCACCGATCCGTGGCATGTTTCCTGGCGGCCAGGCTTGACTAGGCCCAGGCCTCGCGGGAGGCCTGTCACAGATCATATGATGTCATCGTGCCAAGAAGCGATTACGGTTGATTGATGACTGACCCAGAATTACAGGGAATGCTGTATTAAGGGCAGTGGTATATTTAGGTTTTGTGCTGCCCTAGGCCTGAATAAACTCGTGCACCCCCTAATTTAAATTTGACGCACCCCTTCCAGTCAAGGGCACACCTTTTCCTGGTTAATCCCCACCCTTCCTCTTTAAGCTCCACCTTTTCCTCTTAGAGCTCCGCCTTTTCCTCTCTTTATATTAAAAGTGGATACCAAGTGCCTACTTGTATATTTTGTATACCATTTCAAATGTATCTATTGAGATAAAGAAAATTATGAAATGTTTAAATTCAAGCATTTTTACAAAAGAACAACCACTGTCAAGTAAACGGGATCACAGCCGCTCTAATTGGTTGAAAAATAAAATCCACAGAAACGTGCACTGCATATGAGCGTATCACAGAGCTGCACAGCAATAAAACCCACAGAAATGGGCACTGTGTATGAGCATATCAGAGCTGCACAGCAATAAAACCCACAGAAATGTGCAGCGTGTATGAGCATATCACAGAACTGCACAGCAATAAAACTCACAGTAATATGCAGTGTGTATCACAGAATCCACAGCAATAAAACTCCCAGCAATGCAATGTTTGGTGTGTGCCAGCGTATCAGAATCCACAGCAATAAAACTCCCAGCAATGCAATGTGCGGTGTGTATGAGTGCTTCAGAATTCACAGCAATAAAACTCACAGCAATGCAATGTGTGGTGTGTGTCAGCGTATCAGAATCCACAGCAATAAAACTCCCAGCAATGCAATGTGTGGTGTGTATGAGTGCATCAGAATCCACTGCAGTAAAACTCCCAGCAAACCGAGTGTATATGAGCACACAGCAATTATGCTGTGGAGCCATCTTGTCAGCAGTGGGGTGCCACTGCCAGAGGGTGCACTGTAGCTTTGATTCCCTTCCCGGTGGGTGTTCAGTCCAGAATAGAGTCTGTGTTAACGAAAGGGCGGGCAGCTGCGCGCGTGCGTTTCACGTGGTTCAGCCAGTCATGTGGTACTGAGACTCAGAGAAATGGCAGTGAAATGCCCTGATGTTTGGTGGTTTCAATCAGCAGGTTTATTCAGGCGAACCCCATAGGTTTCAATGTTAAAAATATTCCCGTTTTTATGCAATATCTAATAAATCATTTATTATTTTAATCTGCAGTAAAAGGTCTTTACTTATTGATTTTTTTTTAGTACCTTTTAGTCATTTTTCAGATTTTTTTGGGCAAATTCCCCCCCCCTTTCTTTTAATAGCAGTTTTTCTTTTTTCTGTAACAGAACTTTTTATTATCAATCATAGGATCTTATATGTAAATTCCAGACATTTTCGTTCAGTAGTTCTTTTGAAAACAGCAGGCCACGGGTTTGCGGTGGCAGCATTCAGCGGCCGACTCCATGCACTTTGGGGACCCTGCGGTGAATGGTGAATTCACTGCAGGGTGGGGAAATTTTATTCTCCTAAGTGCAGGGAACTACAGAACACCAAAAAGTTGGCGTCATTTCGGTGCTCTGTGAGTAACCCATTTAGTGGTGAGGTTTTTTGCTGCCCCCTGGAAAGTGAAAGTCTAGGCCTTGCCTACCCAGGACATACTTGAAAATTAGTGAAATCTCAATGTATCCTTCCTGGTAAAATACTTTTTTTAGGAGTGGGGCCACCCAGTGTGGGCCGCCGCCCCCTGGAAAGTGCCGCCCTAGGCCTG
The DNA here is from genome assembly GCA_009667805.1 of Leptobrachium leishanense. Taxonomy (NCBI): domain Eukaryota; kingdom Metazoa; phylum Chordata; class Amphibia; order Anura; family Megophryidae; genus Leptobrachium; species Leptobrachium leishanense. Next base: position 4,520 of record RXON01003732.1, read on the forward strand.
GGCCTAGTCGGCCTAGGCCAAAATACACCACTGATTAAGGGACAGGGTGAGGTTCTTTGGACCCCTCTATCTCCTAATCAGTTAGGGCTATATACAAACAAGAGACATTGTTGGAAAGGTCACAGTCTGACCTTTCCAAAGGTGTGTCTATTAAATGTATATGCCATCTGGAAAAATAAATGCATTAAAAGTATAAGTGGAAAGAAGGTCTCTAAGGCCAATTGTTAAAAACCAAAACTGCCTAGAGACCCCCTATATCACATTTTACTAAAACACACACAAACATTTAAATGTTTTATTATTTTGTTTGTAATAGTTAGGCGATCACTGCAATAACAGGAATCATCTAACTATGACAATAACCACATTCCCTTTTCCATAATGGCCACCAAAGGCATAATATTTGGGTGCACTGCCACTGACGCCTATACCAGGTTCATATCATTTTAATATTGGACCGCAGGGTCCAACCCTGCACTCTTCCACAATACCACAGAGGGGCTACGGTGTGATGGCACTAAAAGCCCAATTTGAAAGCACCTATTGTTACTTTCATCCAAAGCCTGCATAAGTTTCACCATAATTTAGCCCAAAAAATCACTAAACTTGCTCTGTGTGTCCTAAAATGTCTCCTATATTCATACAGGCTGCCGCCCCAAGCAGTTGTTTATGAATAGATTAAAGGAAAACCATTTACCGTCATTTGAAATGTCATTTTTTTGTTTTAAAATGTTTCTATACATCCTACAAATCCGCCACTTCACGGGCAGGTTATGGGGACCTCCTAGGCACGATATTTGAAGGAATTTTCTTTTTATTCTTAACCTTTTTTTCATGGAAAACTCACTGTTCCTTTAAAAACAATTTTTTTTTTTACTTTTTGTCCTTGTTTTCTGTCCCCCAGGGCACTACCTGGACATACACCTTTTATGGCAAATATCTAGCATATATCCCCTCTTGGAGGGCACTCTAAAATTATAGAATTTAGCTAAGTATGACGATAAGTTAGAATTTTAATAATAAGACTCTGAGGCTCCTATTGCTTCTCTTTCTTGCTTTATTAAACATAGCAGCAAGTGGCAACTAGCAAGAACTTTGGAAATATTAAGCATTTATATTGAAATAAAGAGAAAAACACATAATAACAGTAATAACAGGTATATATGGTATCTTCCGACACCCCTTCACTCCTTTGGATCGGTCCTCCTTCCTGTCAGAGCCCATCAAACCCGGTCAACATCCCTCCTATTTCCTCTTTCTTTGCTGTACGAGGTGATCAGTGTAGGTGCGTAGGGAACCCGAAGGGCAATCCACCGGATACCAGGAAATCCTTCATGAGGCTGAGGAAAAAGAAGACGTGAGAGTGGAAGATATTGGATCCGCAGACCCAGAAATACAATAAACCACAACAGCGGTGGGAGTGGCGGGCAATACTCGCCTCAGAGTCTTATTATTAAAATTCTAACTTATCGTCATACTTAGCTAAATTCTATAATTTTTTTTGTATTCAAAATTTTATATTTTGAAATATGTCATCATACAAGTAAAACGTAAAGTGAGGGCCTCGCAGGGCCGCATATAGTCGTCTGCAATAACTCAGCGTAAAGAAAATAAAGAAAAACAGCACAGTATAAGAAAAGGTCATCAGGAATCATATGCATCGAAACTACAATGTGTATAGATAGCAATATAAACAGCGAAAGTCATCAAATATAATTATAAAAAGGAGAGAAAAAAATGGGGGGTGAGGGAAAGATGGCAAAGGCCATATTAGTGCCGCCTCTGGCACGTTCCCAACCGGTTAAAAACCGTGGGAAAAGGCCATGGGGTTAATGGCACCAGGCCTGGGCACCTGGGGAAAAGCTGGGTTCCAGCCTATAACTCTTCCCCTAGGACAACCCAGTGAAGCCAAAACAAAATGGGGAGGGGGGTCTCAAAAGGGAGAGAGAGAAAAAAAAAGGAAGAGTCAACTGCACGTGGCCAAAAAAGTCTCAGAAACCTCAAAATATAACATAGCAAAAACTCAACAATGAGGTCGGGAGAGGGGAAAAGGGTACTCAAAGCAGAGATACTCATCAATGGGGAAGGGAGAGGGGAAAATCCACGAGGGAGGCCGCTGCAGCAGGAAAGTGCCCAAGTCAGGGCAGGAAAAAACAGTCAGTCCTCTTCAGCCCGCGTCTAGAAAAAGGGCCGGGAGTACACCCTCATCAAGCCATGGCACCTTCCATAGACCACAACGGGTACCGATCCCCCGGGCCACTCCACTCACAGCGGTGATCATATCGCAGGGCCAGGTAGGAGACATCCTACCGCCCGCAAACAGCCTCTCAATTTGCGGTGCCTTCTGCAGCTCCACTTTCCTGAGGAGGTACGCGGTGAGCTGGATCTCTTCAGGTTGTAGCAGCGGTTCCCTGCCGTGCAGCTCCGGTGCAGATTCTGAGGGCTGAAGGGTGAACAGCGGCCCGATCTCCGAGTCACCAGTCCCGCACTTCATTCACTCAACAACAACCACAGCAGCAAAGGGTACCTCAGCCCCTGCAGGCACATCCCAGGTGCGTAGGCCGCAAACATCAGGCAGTCTCGGCTCCTTAGGATCCATCGACCGCGGTACCACATCTAGTTGTCGAACATCCGACCTCGGGGCTGCTGTCTCCCGGCAGCACCGCAACGCCGCCATCATCCGCCGCCAGACCCCCTTAGTAAGCGGATCATCCTCAGGTTCCTCCGCTAAAATTTGCAGGCAAGCCTCCAGGCCCAGATCCATGACTCCTCCGACTCCAGCTTGCGGGGGGAGTCCGTCCTCCCACCAACCTGCGGGGCCATCCATCGCCCCCTGATGATAGTCCTCCAAATTGACCGGGAGACGTGGGCCCACCATCTCCACAGTCCGCCGCTGTAGCTCAGTCTGGGGCATAATGGTCAGACCCGCAGGGCCGGTGCTCATACGAAGGCAGGAAGTGGGCCGCAAGATGGCCGCCGGCTTCTCTCTGCAGCACAAGATGGCGACTTCAGATCGGTCTCAGGTCCGGAGGGGGGGTTGAACGGGCTCCGGATGGCTCAGTACCGGTAGCCAGCAGCACAGGTACCCCTTAATGTATAATTTCCGCAGGATAAGTCAGCTGGGGGTCCTTAAGTGGAGGAGACGTGCGGAGCTCCTTCAAAGCACGTCCTCTCTCGCTTGCCGCCGGCCACGCCCATCAAATTCTATAATTTTAATACATCGACTCTGAGGCTCCTATTGCTTGTTCAAAGCTAACCCACAACTGCGGATGACCAATGAACAACAGGCTTAAAATAAATGGATCGGAAGGTGGACTCCCTGGAACAGTCAGCTGATCGTAATAAGTCCTCCAACCGACAACCTGCCGACACAGCGGAAGACGCCACAGCACTGCGAATCGAATGAGCGCCAAACATAGAGGTATCAACAGCGGTTAAACTCAAAAGCCAGCGAAGCCAGCGTGCAAGAGTGGTCGTACCTACCGGGGCGAAAGGAGATTTAAAGGAAATGAAGAGAGGAGAAACCCCTGGACCCCGGAGCGAAGCTGTACGGGATTCGTATCCCTGAAGACACAAAACCGGGCATAAAGCCGGGCGTAACGGAAAAGCCGGATAAAACGCAGACGAAATGGCCGTCTTAGTACGGCGGGAGATGTCAAAGCGCACACCCTCAGGCACGAAGGAACGTGCATTGAAGTCCAACACCCTGACATCGGCCACCCGTTTGCAAGATATCAAGCATAAAAGGGCTAATAATTTAGCAGAAAGCTGACGCAAGGTCAGAACCGGGTTAGAGGGCCATTGTTCTAGAAAATGCAGTAACAGGGTCACATCCCAAGTTGTCGTATACCGCGGCAACGGGGGACGGTCAGCCCTGATACCCTTAAGCAGACGACAGACCAACGGGTGTTTGCCTAAAGGTGTCCCATGGAAGCCCACATGATAGGCCGATAGAGCAGATTTATATACATTAAGCGTGCGATAAGCTTTGCCTTGATCAAAGATTTCCATAAGAAAGACCAATACAAGCTCAAAGGGGCCTAGAAGGGATCTTGATCCCTTGACAGACACCAATGATGCCAGGTGAGCCAAGCCGATTTATAACAGGATCTAGTACCTGGGGCCCACGCATGGCGTAGGAGCGCCGTAGTCCGTTCTGAAATCCCTCTGGCTCCAACAGGCATCCCGATACCAGCGAGGCCAACAACAGACTGTGGCCTGTGGATAGTAGCAGGTGAGGTTGCCCGGATGAGTCTACCAGGAGATCCGGGAGAGACGGGAGATAATGTGGAACATCCACTAGGAGCTCCAACAGAATCGGGAACCAATGCTGGTTCTGCCAAAACGGGGTGATTAAAACCACCTGGACCTGCTGGGTCCTGACATGTCGCAGCGTGCGAGCGATCAGTTGAAATGGCGGGAAGGCGTACTGGCGAGCCCCGGACCAATCCTGCCGGAAAGCGTCCGTTGCCTCGGCCAGTGGGTCTGGCCGCCAACTGTAGAAGATCGGGAGATGGGCGTTGAGCCGGCAGGTGAATAAGTCCGCGTGAAACGGCCCCCACAGGGCCGTCACGTCGGAGAACACTGATGAGCGCAGACGCCAATCCCCGTAGTCTTCTGTGTGTCTCGAGTTCCAATCTGCGAATTGATTTGAGATTCCCGGAATAAACTGCACTTGGACAACGATCCCTGTCTGAAAACACCACTCCCAAAGACGGGAAGCCATTGTTGTCAGAAGTAGGGAGCGAGGACCGCCCAGCGAGTTGATATATCGGACCGCCGGGAAATTGTCCATCCGGAGGAGGACTGATCGATGTGTGTGATCTTTGAGAAAACTCTGGAGCGCAAAGAGCCCTGCCAAGAGTTCCAAGCCGTTCATGTGTAGGTGACGTTCCTGAGCGGACCAGCGACCTCCCGTGGAGGAACCTTCGCAATAAGCACCCCAACCTGACCCACAAGCATCGGAGTCGATTGTAATCGTCAGGGGCGATACCAGGATAGGCCTGCCATTGCAGGAGTGGAGGTGATCGGTCCACCATTCCAGATCTAATCTGGCCTCTCCCGAGAGAGAGATCTGAGCAGTGTAGGGAAGACCCCTCCTGAGAAAAAGGGCCTTCAGGCGTTGGAGGGCCGATAGTGCAGGGAGGCTGGTGTCACCGCCAGCCTTGTCGCTGCCAAAAGGCCGATCACGCGAGCCAGATCCCGTAATGATGGAGCCTGAGCCCCCAAAAGGGATCAGACTTCGCGTAAAATCGACTTCACGTAAAATCACGTAAGATCGACATTTGGGCAGAGGAACACTGAGAGACATCAGGGTACTGTCCACCCCGAATCCCAGGAATTCTAGGGTTTGAGATGGAGAAAGAATCGATTTCTCCTGGTTCACAAGGAATCCCAGAGACTGAAAGAGGTTGACCGTCCATCGTACCTGGAGACGTAGTAGACTCTCCGATGAGGCCATTAACAATACGTCGTCCAGGTATACAATGAGGCAGACTCCTTTGGCGCGTAGCCATGCCACGACCGGTTTCAGTACCTTGGTAAAGCACCAAGGGGCGGATGACAGGCCGAAAGGCAGGCAACGAAATCTCCAGAGGTCTGGACCCCAGCGGAACTGGAGGAAATCCCGCGATTCCCTGGCAATCGGGATGGTCAGATATGCGTCTTTGAGATCCACCTTTGCCAACCAATCGCGGGTTCTCAAGAGATCTTTGAGCATGTGCATGCCCTCCATCTGGAAGTGACAGTAGACCACCGTCCCATTCAACTCTCTGATGTTGATGACTGGACGGACGCCTCCGTCCTTCTTGGGAACCAAGAACAAGTTGCTCAGAAAACCTGAGGTCCCCTGTGGAACCCGTTCTATGGCTCTTTTTTGGTACAGTTCCGAAATCTCCCGCTCCACTAACGTCCTCCCCTCCCCCGAAAAGCGGAGAGGGTGGGGAATCGTCATCTGGAGCGGGGGAGAAGAGAACTCCAGAACCTACCCTTGTACAGTATTGAGGACCCAAGGGTCCGATGTAATGCGACACCACGCGGTGTGAAAATATTTTAAACGACCCCCCACCTTGGTTGTAGACGGGTGTATGAGGTGTGAAATTACCTGCATGTCTGAAGGTCGAGGAAGAATGACCTCCTCTGGCACCCCGGAATCCTCTGCCACGCCACGGCCGTGAACGGGTAGGGAAGAACGGGGAAGGTGCAGGAGCAGAGGTCGTGGAGGGATTGCCTCCCATGGGACCAGAGAAGATGGGTTTTGCACGGCCGGTAGCTCGGCCCCGATATCCACCGGCCCGTGGGAAAACCCCAGAAAACACCTTTCTTAGTGAGTTGGACACACGGTCCATCGTGTTGAATGCACCAGAATATTCATTCATGTTCTTCAAGAAACCTTTGCCGAATAACGCTCCATTAGCTGTAGCACCTAATTCACGATCAGCTATGCCAGCCAGTTGGCGGTCCATTTTCAAGAGTATGCATTTACGCTTTTCGGAGGCAAGAGCTGTGTTAGCATTATCTAGGAAACTGAGCGACCTCTGGGCCCAATTGGTATCTTGAACGGGGTGCATGAGGTCACCAGATAATTTTGCCTGTTCTGCTGTATCCAGCAATTTAACCAAAGGACCCATGGTGTCCAGTAATTTATCTTGGCAAACCCTAAATGCGTGGTCTATGCCTTTGTTGGGAATCCATCCCTTAGGTGTGACAAAGTCCACAAAGGCTTTATCCACGTCAGGGGTTAAACAAGTTTTCCCGCTCGTGGTGTGGCGAGGGGATTCCGCCTTCATGCGGTTCCGAGTAGCCTTATCCAGGGCTTTGCGCGCCTGTGCGTCCACCCATTGTTCCACATGGGGTAGTGGGGACCATTCGGCGGACCGTGGATGGGAAAGGTCCTCTGGACAAAAAAGGGGGTTACCCAATGGGTCGTAAATAATGCCCGGGCGGGCTTTTGAATCCACCTCCACTGAGATCCATATGGCATCGCTATTGGTATCCTCCTCCGAATCCAGGTTAGTGTCCTGAAGCGGAGCAGGGACAACAGCGGTGTCAGGGTTGGATACTGTAGAAATTTTAACCTTTTTGGTGTGCGCTGACACCGTATGTGCAGAGGCCCGTTTACGGGTTGCAGTGGTAGGGGATGGTTGCACGTGTCCCGGCATTTTTGCGGGGATGCCAACCCCTCCAGTCATGTGTCATGCATGTCTCACTGACTGTTTCCCCGTGGTGGTGGCCAGGGGGGTCTCGGGGGGCCTCACCGCGGTGAGAATATCGCCCTTATCAATAGCCGCCAGCAGGGCAGCCATCAGAAATGATGGGGCCCTTACTAAACCTCAGATGGGCCCCCCAGGGCCCCCCCTCAACCTCTAACAGCTTTTCTCCCCCTTCAAAAAAAAGGACATAACATAGCACCACAGCAATAAAACTCCCAGTATGTGCAGTGTGTATTAGCTTATCACAGTATCCACAGCAATAAAACTCACAGTAATGAGCAGTGTGTCTGAACATATCACAGAATCCACAGCAATAAATCTCACAGAAACGGGCTGTGTATGATGGCTTGGGTCTGGGTCTGGGCCTGGGCCCTGGGTCTGGTCCTGGGACTGGGCCTTGGGTCTGGTCCCTGAGGTCTGGTCCCTGAGGTTTGGGTCTGAGGTCTGGGCCCTGAGGTCTGGTCCCTGGGGTCTAGCCTGGGCCCTGGTCTGGTCCCTGGGCCTTGGGGTCTGGGTCCTAGATCTGGGCCCTGGTCTGGGCCTTGGGGTCTGGGCCCTAGGGTCTGGGGTCTGGGCCCTGGCTCTGGGCCTTGGGGTCTGGGCCCTGGGTATGGGGTCTGGACCCTAGGGTCTGGGCCCTGGGTCTGTATTTGGGCCTTGGTGTCTGGGCCTTGGGGTCTGGGCCTGGGGTCTGGGCCCTGGGTCTGGGCCCTGGGTTTGGCCTAGGGGTCTGGGCCCTGGGTTTGGGCCTAGGGGTCTGGGCCCTGGGTCTTAGGGTCTGGGCCCTGGGTCTTAGGGTCTGGGCCCTAGGGTCTGGGCCCTGGGTTTGGGCCTAGGGGGTCTGGGCCCTGGGTCTGGGCCTTAGGGTCTGGGCCCTAGGGTCTGGGCCCTGGGTTTGGGCCTAGGGGGTCTGGGCCCTGGGTCTGGGCCTTAGGGTCTGGGCCCTGGGTCTGGCCTTAGGGTCTGGGCCCTGGGTCTGGGCCCTGGGCCTTTGCCCTGGGTCTGGGCCATAGGGTCTGGGCCCTGGGTCCGGGCCCTGGGTTTGGGTCTTGGGGTCTGGGCATTTGCCCTGGGTCTGGGCCCTGGGTCTTGGCCCTGGGCCTAGGGGTCTGGACCCTGGGCCCTAGGGTCTGGGCCCTAGGGTCTGGGCCTTGGGGTCTGGGCCCTGGGTCTTGGGGTCTGGGTCCTAGGATCTGGGCCCTGGGTCTGGGCCTTGGGGTCTGGGCCCTAGGGTCTGGGGTCTGGGCCCTGGCTCTGGGCCTTGGGGTCTGGGCCCTGGGTATGGGGTCTGGACCCTAGGGTCTGGGCCCTGGGTCTGTATTTGTGCCTTGGTGTCTGGGCCTTGGGGTCTGGGCCCTGGGTCTGGGCCCTGGGTCTGGGCCCTGGGTCTGGGCCCTGGGTTTGGCCTAGGGGTCTGGGCCCTGGGTTTGGGCCTAGGGGTCTGGGCCCTGGGTCTTAGGGTCTGGGCCCTGGGTCTTAGGGTCTGGGCCCTAGGGTCTGGGCCCTGGGTTTGGGCCTAGGGGGTCTGGGCCCTGGGTCTGGGCCTTAGGGTCTGGGCCCTAGGGTCTGGGCCCTGGGTTTGGGCCTAGGGGGTCTGGGCCCTGGGTTTGGCCTAGGGGTCTGGGCCTGGGTTGGCCTAGGGGTCTGGGCCTGGGTTTGGGCCTAGGGGTCTGGGCCTGGGTTTAGGGTCTGGGCCCTGGGTCTTAGGGTCTGGGCCTAGGGGTCTGGGCCCTGGGTTTGGGCCTAGGGGGTCTGGGCCCTGGGTCTGGGCCTTAGGGTCTGGGCCCTAGGGTCTGGGCCCTGGGTTTGGGCCTAGGGGGTCTGGGCCCTGGGTCTGGGCCTTACGGTCTGGGCCCTGGGTCTGGCCTTAGGGTCTGGGCCCTGGGTCTGGGCCCTGGGCCTTTGCCCTGGGTCTGGGCCATAGGGTCTGGGCCTTGGGGTCTGGGCCTAGAGGTCTGGGCCTAGGGGTCTGGGTCCTGGGCCTTGGGGTCTGGGCCCTGGGTTTGGGCTTAGGGGTCTGGGCCCTGGGTCTGGGCCTGGGGTCTGGGCCCTGGGTTTGGGTCTAGGGGGTCTGGGCCCTGGGTTTGGGCCTAGGGGTCTGGGCCTTGGGGTCTGGGCCCTGGGCCTAGGGGTCTGGGTCCTGGCCTTGGGGTCTGGGCCTAGGGTTCTGGGTCCTGGGTCTGGGCCCTGGGTCTGAGCCTAGAGGTCTGGGCCCTGGGTTTGGGCCTAGGGGTCTGGGCCTAGAGGTCTGGGCCTAGGGGTCTGGGTCCTGGGGTCTGGGCCCTGGGTTTGGGCTTAGGGGTCTGGGCCCGGGTCTGGGCCTTGGGGTCTGGGCCCTGGGTTTGGGCCTAGGGGTCTGGGCCTTGGGGTCTGGGCCTGGGGTCTGGGCCTAAGGGTCTGGGCCCTGGGCCTAGGGGTCTGGGTCCTGGGCCTTGGGGTCTGGGTCCTGGGTCTGGGCCTGGGTCTGAGCCTAGAGGTCTGGGCCCTGGGTTTGGGCCTAGGGGTCTGGGCCTTGGGGTCTGGGCCCTGGGTCTGGGCCTAGGGGTCTGGGCCCTAGGGTCTGGGTCCTGGGCCTTGGGGTCTGGGCCATGGGTTTGGGCCTAGGGGTCTGGGCCTTGGGGTCTGGGCCTTGGGGTCTGGGCCCTGGGTCTGGGCCTTGGGGTCTGGGTCCTGGGTCTGGGCCCTGGGTCTGAGCCTAGAGGTCTGGGCCTAGGGGTCTGGGCCCTGGGTTTGGATCTAGGGCCTGGGGTCTGGGTCTGGGCCTGGGTCTTAGGGTCTGGGCCCTGGCTCACCACTCGCTGTCTTCTATCTTCTTTTCTTCTGTCTTCAGCTCTTCTTTTCTTCACCTTTTCTTTAATTTTCTTCTCTTCTTTTCTTCTGTCTTCTTCCTGGTCCCTCCAGCTCCGGCGCGCAGCTTCACTGAGTGGAGGGGCGGAGCCAAAGCAACGTGCTTGGGAGGCCCCTCACACGCTGCTTGGCCCCGCCCAGCCAGGAAGTGAAGCTGCCAGGAGCCGGAGGAGACACAGTGTCTCAGTCTCCTCCGGCTCCTGCAGCAGGGACACAGCTCCGGATTCGGACTCATCGAGTCCGATACCGGAGCTGTCAAAGGGCGACGCCGCTGCCGTCGGGGGCCCGGGATCCTCCCCCAGGCCCCGGCGGCCCGGGCCCCCACCGGGCCCGGGCCCCTTACGGCAGTAATGGGCGTAATGCCCTGATGGCGGCCCTGGCCGCCAGTGGCGGGGATCATCATTGAGGCGATTCTCAGCCATCATCTCTTTAATGGAGCGGGTGAAATCCGCTGACAGGGCAGAAACTGCTTTAAAAACTGTCAATAGACGCCTGCATATATGGATCAAGGGTGGCAGGCTGGGAAGGAGCCATCTGTGCCTGGATCAGAACAGGTGTATTAGGCTTTTGTTGCTGCTCACCCGAACTGTCCTCTGAAGAATGCTCTGCTTCCTCCGCTGGGGAGGCTGGACGCTGCGGGGTTTTGCCTCGTGGCATGGCGCTGGAGATAAGAGACTCTGGCGCTGGGAAATCCCCGCGTGCACGGACCTAGCAGGGGCCCCACCACGATCAGCGAGCGCATGCAGCGTCTTGTGAAGACAGGCAGAGGGAAGGACGCTGCGGTCAGAAATTCAATCGAAAATAAAATTAAAGTAAACGAACGCGGACCCGCGGTTAGAGCCGGGTGCCCGGGGGCGTGGCCGGACGTTGAATAAACCGTTTATTCTTTTAATCTGCAGCAAAAAGTCTCTTTATTCATTTTTTGGTTAACATGTTTTAGGCATTTTTTCAGATATTTTAGTCAAATTCTTTTTCCTTTTTTTTGTAAATAGCAGTTTATCTTTTTTCTCTAACAGACCTTTTTATTATTATTTATAGGATCTTATCTGTCAATTCCAAACAGTGTTTCAAATTTGAAACTTTCAATCATTTTTTTTTGTACCCATCCAACGGCTTGTCAACTTTTTTTGACGGCTGGTCAGCGCTGTGTTCGGCAGCTCGTTAGCTGTCCGGCAGGTTTGCAGTGAATGTCCGGCGGGTTGGCAGCTGCTCGAACCCTGCGCGAGCTTACTGTAGTGCGCGTGTCCTATACTTAACATTGTGAGCGCAAACGCGAATGACCTCTGGTATGCGGATGGTATTACAATCAATGCACAAGATTTAACGCAGTCGCATAGCCTTTGCGCCCATAATTTTCGAAACTCCTAAAAGCTACTGTTAATGGCAAATATGAACAACCTGGCCGAACCTAAATACACCAGCCCAAAAAAAAAATGCTGGAAAGTATAGTTACACATTCTAATCATACCAAATAAAATTGAGAAGTTTTGTGTGCATTTATTATTGCTGCAGCATATATACTCAGATTGACTTTGACAGGCGCAAAACCTTTACATGAGATAATTGTGGTTCTTTATTCTGATTGGCTGATTCGTGTGAAAAAAACAGTCCGCACACTGATTTCTACGCGCAAGGTTAATGTTCGAGCATTTGTGCGCGTCTTTTTCACGCGTGTTATTTCTCAATGGATGAAAAAATGCGCGAGGATTGTAATACCAGCGTTAATTTACACACGTTAATGTTTAACGCTTGGCGCACAAATTCACGCGTTGTGCGAGCTTTTAACGCGAAGATTGTAATAGGGCCCTTACAGGGTTATTCAAAGAGATTCGAAAAGTCACCGCACGTTCGGTGACTTTTCGTTCTCTTCAATTCGGTTCCTTTTGCCGATCCCATTTCGGTGACCCTGCGGTGTATTCAGCAAGCACCACAGGGTCCCCGAATTGCAGGGAAAAGCTGCCGCAAACCTGACGAAAACGAACCTTAAAACCCAGCGAATGCACACCGAAAAGCCACAAAAACATCTGGATTAACCTGCCGAAAACCACGGAAAAAGCCCGAGCAGGAGCCGATCACACACAGCCGAAGCAGCCGAGACCGCAGACGAGGCAGTGAATAAATTAGCAAAATAGTTTGTGTGAATGTGTGAAATTGAAACGCTGTTTGCAAAGAAACCAATGAGCGAAAATGTCTAAAATTTACACAGGAGGTCCAGGGAATGATAATAAAAAGGGCTGTTACAGAAAAAATAAGTGAACTTAAAAGAAAAAAAAAATCTGACTGTTTTAAAAAAAAAATATCCTAAAAAATCTATAAATAAAGAGACTCTTTACTGCAGAATTTTTTAATGAACGGTTTATTATATATTGAATTAAAACCGGAATATTTTTAAAATTGAAGCCTATGGGATTCTCCTGAATAAACTTGCCGAATTAAACCACCGAATGGCAGGGCATTAGGGGAACCTTTCACTGCTGATTTTTGTTCTCTGAGTAGCCGAAGCAGTGCTTTTTTATGGGGATTTCACTGCCCTCGAACAGGCACCGAACAGGCACCGTATGTTCAGGCAATTCGCCAGGATTTATTGAATTGCCCGCTCTCTGGATAGCCGAATGGCCAAGAAAGGTAACCGAAAGCTGATTTTCAGCTTTCGGTTACCTTTTTCAAGCAATTCGGAGCTCTTTGAATAACCCTGTTAGTCTTTTAATGTAAACCATCTAGCCAATTATAGGTTAGCAGATCATACCAAGCTGATTCAGATGATGACAAGCTGCTCTGCATGACATCATAGATTCCGGAGATGGAATAAATGGTCATGTTTGGCTGTTCCATGTCATAGCGTGTGAGAGCTGTTGAGAAGTTAGTGAGAATTCGAAAACATGGGGAATAAGCTTAGTCTTTTCTACTGTTGGCGTTCTTGTTGTTCAAAAGATGTAAGTAAAGTATTTATTTTCTCTTGCTCTAAGTCTTATTAAGTAAACACTCTGACATTTTAACTTCAAATTTATTGTGAAACAAGTCCTGGTAGAAATTGCCTCCAACTGGGCCTTGTATTACTACCACAAGGGTAAAACGTAACAATGTAATACCAGGAAAAAATTATTATATTGAATAGAGTTAGAGAGATCTTGAGAGACCTGAAGGGTTTCCCCCTGAATAGTTAATTAAATACAATTATTCCGATGAAGCCATCAGAATACTGGTGTCTCTCTGAGACCGATAAAATTTGACTTTTATTAACAAAAATTATTGTAAAAAAGGAAGTATGGATGACCTTATCAACATGAATAGACAGTGCTCAAGGACAAAAACATATTAAAAACAAATCAACAATTGATGGCGTTATATATGGCAATTGGTAGAATTGAAAACTCCAATCAATAGGTGATCTTCAAGGGTCACCTCAATTGATAGTGGCTACCATTAAATGAGAAGATAACAATTGAGCATAATACATATGCAACAAGAAGCCACAATTGTCAAAAAACAGCAAAGGGTACCCTTTAAAGGCAAAATGTTCAGCCAGATTAACCCAGATAATGCCGCAATAATTGACCAAATGGTTGTTGTATGAAAGCCCACTTAGGATTTTATGGAGTCACAAAATGCGGAATTAAAGAATATATTTATATGTAATAGGAGAGGGTCCCTGCCTGCGTCTGCACCCGACGCGCGTTTCGCCAGGAATGGCTCGTCAGGAGTGCTTACGGGGAAAGAAGAGACAGTCCCATTTAAACTGTGCTTGTTCGGCTAAAGTCAGCTTGTTAGCCAATAGGATCAGAGATTAGGCAATCAGCATAATCATTGGTTAGCTGCAATGATTGATGGGTCTTTTGACCAATTACAATAGATGTTTAAGGTCTGTTGCCTAAGAAACGAATAGAACACATTACGGCTATAGTCACTGATTAGAAAACATTAGATGGCGATATCATTTGGAAGATTTTTAGTTGAGTTATGGATGATTAACACCCATTATTGTCAAAATAGCGATATAATTGTGTGAAACATGGAAGAACCCATAAAGTATAAGTACCAACCTATATTCAATGTTGGAAATGGTGGATCAAAAACGCTTAAAATGTCATAAAGAATCATATCGATTGAAAAGCGTGTAGCTAGGTGCGTGATGAAAGTCGCACATAATAAGCAGACATAGATTTAGACAATTAATTGAACCACTATAATAATTGGTGCAATAGTTACTTGTATATATATACATGCATTTTATGAATATAGGATACAATTTTCAATTGATGATGGTTAACGGCTGTAAAAAGATAAAATAACCTGCCGAACATTGAAATGAATATAAAAAGTATTGTTCCATAATTAATAATAATGAGTGATTTTAACCGTAATTAATATAAAGAATATATAGAGTATATGTATCACCAAGCCAGGTTTGATCCAAAAATTATTGAGTAAAATGTATGAAAAATAGGTGTATAGTAATGAATTGATGTTATTAAATTATATTAAATGATAAAGATGGTGCAAGTAAGTACCAAACCAACTGATTTAAATTAGACACACTAAATAAGAATTATACTTATATGATAATAAATAATTTATTATTAATTTGAGAAAATCATGTAATATTGCAAAAAACGTGCTCCATTAGTTTGGAATTCTTAACACAGAAATGAACCTTGATAAGGTGATATGCACCTTAACCTTGATAGGTTAAGGTGCATATATGGAACAAAAGATTATGTTATCAGTTCATAATGTGAATACAGTACACAATTAAGAATAAAATATTTAAGAAGTAATTTAATTTAGAATAAATCTGATTTTTATGGGTAAAATATATGAACATCGATGTAAATAATGAACTGATGTTGTTAAATTATATTAAATAGAGATGGTGCAAAGTAAGCACCAAACCTACTGATTTAAATAGAACACACTAATTAAAAATTGTGCTTTATGATAATAAATAATTTGGAAAAATCATGTGATATTACAAAAAAAAAAAAATAGTGCTCCATTAGTTTGGAATTTTTAACACTGAAATAAACAATTTGATAAGTTAAGGTGCATATGTAGGACAAAGGATTATATTATCAGTTCATAATGTGAATACAGTACATAATTAATAATAAAATATTTGGGAAGTAATTTAATTTAGAATATATAGGTACTGGCCGGTGAAAAAAGCTGACATTTGATTTGCCAAGAAAGATGATGAAAATATAATTGAAAATATGATTCTGAAAAAACAATTGGGAAGTCAATGTATATGTATAGGGATAAATTAAATTATATTATATATGAACCGTTTTGTGGCTAAATCATATAATTAAATATAAATATGAATATGATCCAATTGAAAAAATATATATATATGTGAAATAGGAAATGAACAACATGAATGATAATCAATGATAGTTTTAATGAGAAAATGAATTGTTAGATATGTGAGAATTACCTGGTATAAATTAGAAAAGGATAACACAAAACAGAATAGTCTGATGGATGACTGCAGTACAATTGTATAACCTGAAAGATTAAATAAACGGTGTGTAATTGAAATCTTCGTTAAGGCCGTGTGGATACAGGGTTTTTAGGGTGTATATCCAAAAGGATTCTCTTTGGCAGAGTTTTTTGTCAAAGTTACCCCGCCTAGGACCACAAGCTACCTGTTCTATGGCTTGAAAAGATAAACACGAAGGATTTGAGTCGTGTAGATTTCTCACATGTCTAGAGACAGAAGTCTCTAGACTGTTATGGATTGAGTTTATATGTTGAAGAATACGGCGTTTAAATTGTTGAATCGTTTTGCCAATATATTGGGCACCACATTGACATGTGATTAAATAAACAAGTACCTTGCTAGAGCAATTCATAAATTGCTTAATGTCATAATGTCGGCCGGTGGTGCTACTAATGAATTGTTTTGACTTATTTACAAACTTACAGGCTTTGCAATGCGTGCATTGGTAGGTTCCATTAGGTTGTTGTAACCATGTGCAGGTAGTTTTTGCAGGTTGTAGGAAGCTGGAATAAATAAATCCTGGTTTGGCTGAGGAATAGATTGCCACTTTATCAGCAAATGTGATTGTTTACAATTAATTGTTTAGTGAATCTACCCCCAAATCATTTGATGCCTTCCACAAGATAACAGACATCAGACAAATCCAAGAAAGGCAATTCCATTACTGCATTTAAAAATCTTTGTCAAACCGTTATTATTATTATTATTTATTCAATAAAAAATATTCCTTTGGATAAGTAGAGATATTACATGATGATAAACACATACATATTCTGTAGTAAATGGGGGTGCGAAGTTAATTTAAAAGTCTGAGCATTTTATTCTAGAAAATGTTTAGTCTTTTAATGTAAACCATCTAGCCAATTATATCTTAGCGGTTCATGCAAAGCTGAGTCAGATGATGACAAGCTACTCTTTATGACATCATAGATTCCGGAGATGGAATAAATGGTCATGTTTAGCTGTTCCATGTCATAGCGTGTGAGAGTTGTTGACAAGTTAGTGAGAATTCGAAAACATGGGGAATAAGCTTAGTCTTTTCTACTGTTGGCGTTCTTGTTGTTCAAACAATGTAAGTAAAGTATTTATATTCTCTTGCTCTAAGTCTTATTAAGTAAACGCTCCGACATTTTAACTTCATATTTATTGTGAAACAAGTCCTGGTAGAACAAGCCTCTAACTGGGCCTTTATGTGACTGTTAATATGAGAAGTGGAAAGCAGATATGGTGTTTGCTATTTAATTATTACATACTAGGTGGAAAGCCTGCCCAGAGGGCAGTCTATTGATAAGTGTGGTGCGTATGAATGTTGGTGGAAAGGAAAACACAGCAGCGTCAAGAAAAGTTAAATATTTATAGCTAATAAGTTAGCTGTGAGTATTTTTAAAACTTTTTTTATTATTTTTTCTTGGTGATTGCTTTGTTAGGTTTTTTTTTGTTTTTTTCGTTCTGTTTGTTTGGCAGATTTTTTTTAATAAAAATTCTCTTTTTTTTTTTATTGGTGCTTGTTTTGTTTTGTTTTTTTTTTGTTTTCGTCCTGTTAGTGTGGCTGTGAGGTTTTTTAAAACAATTTTTTTTTTCTTGGTTGCACGATTTGTGTGGGGGCACTGGTTGTTTGTATGCTCTCTTGTTAAAGTGTTGTTGGAGGCTCTTTGGAGGGGGCACCGTTTTTGGTAGGTCCTCAGTTTTTTTTTTTGTTGTGTTAGTGTGGCTGAGGTTTTTTTTTTTATTGTTCTCTGCTCTGTGCTCTGCTCGGTGCTCTTGTGCTCTGCTCAGTGCTATTGTGCTCTGCTCTGTGCCGTTTATTGTGCTCTGCTCTGTGCTGTTTATTGTGCTCTGCTCTGTGATCTGTGCCGTTTATTGTGCTCTTCTCTGTGCCATTTATTGTGCTCTGCTCTGTGCCGTTTATTGTGCTCTGCTCTGTGTCTTTTATTGTGCTCTGCTCTGTGCTCTGCTCAGTGCTCTGTTCTTGTGCTCTGTTCAGGGCTCTTGTGCTCTGCTCTGTCCTCTTGTGCTCTGCTCGGTGCTCTGTTCTTGTGCTCTGTTCAGGGATCTTGTGCTCTGCTCTGCGCCGTTTATTGTGCTCTGCTCTGTGCCGTTTATTGTGCTCTGCTCTGTGCTCTTGTGCTCTGCTTGGTGCTCTGCTCTGTGCCATTTATTGTGCTCTGCTCTGTGCCGTTTATTGTGCTGTGCTTGGCTCTGTGCCGTTTATTGTGCTCTGCTCTGTGCCGTTTATGGCTATGTGCTCGGCTCTGTGCCGTTTATTGTGCTCGGCTCTGTGCTGTTTACTGTGCTTGGCTCTGTGCTCTGCTCTGTGCCGTTTATTGTGCTCTGCTCTGTGCCGTTTATTGTGCTCTGCTCTGTGCCATTTATTGTGCTCTGCTCGGTGCCGTTTATGGCTATGTGCTCGGCTCTGTGCCGTTTACTGTGCTCGGTTCTGTGCTCAGCTCTGTGCCGTTTATTGTGCTCGGCTCTGTGCTGTTTACTGTGCTTGGCTCTGTGCTCGGCTCTGTGCTGTTTATGGTGCTCTGCTCTGTGCCATTTATTGTGCTCTGCTCTGTGCCATTTATTATGCTCTGCTCTGTGCCGTTTATTGTGTTCTGCTCTGTGCCGTTTATTGTGCTCTGCTCGGTGCTCTGCTCTGTTCTTGTGCTCTGTCCAGGGCTCTTGTGCTCTGCTCTGTGCCGTTTATTGTGCTCTGCTCTGTGTTCAGCTCGGTGCTTTGCTCGGTACTCTGCTCTGTGCCGTTTTTTGTGCTCTGCTCTGTGCTTGGCTCTGTGCTTGGCTCTGTGCTCTTGTGTTCTGCTCCGTGCTCTTGTGCTCTGATCGGTGCTCTTGTGCTCTGCTCTGTGCTCTGCTTGGTGCTCTGCTCTGTGCCGTTTATTGTGCTCTGCTCTGTGCTCTGCTCAGTGCCGTTTATTGTGCTGTGCTCGGCTCTGTTGCATTTATTGTGCTCTGCTCTGTGCTCTGCTCTGAGCCGTTTATTGTACTGTGCTCGGCTCTGTGCCTTTTATTGTGCTCTGCTCTGTGCTGTTTATGGCTCTGTGCTCGGCTCTGTGTCGTTTATTGTGCTGTGCTTGGCTCTGTGCTTGGCTCTGTGCTCGGCTCTGTGCCGTTTATTGTGCTGTGCTCGGCTCTGTGCTCTTCTCTGTGCCGTTTATTATTATTCTTTATTTATAAAGCGCCAGCATATTCCGCAGCGCTTTGCTCTGTGCTCTGCGCCGTTTATTGTGCTGTGCTTGGCTCTGTGTCGTTTATTGAGCTCTGCTCTGTGCTCTGTGCCATTTATGGCTCTGTGCCCTGCTCTGTGTTGTTTATTGAGTTCTGCTTGGCTCTGTGCTCGGCTCTGTGCCGTTTATTGTGCTGTGCTCTGTGCCATATATTGTGCTGTGCTCGGCTCTGTGCCGTTTATTGTGCTTGGCTCTGTGATTGGCTCTGTGGCGTTTATTGTGCTCTGCTCTGTGCCGTCTATTGTGCTGTGCTCGGCTCTGTGCTCGGCTCTGTGGCGTTCATTGTGCTCGGCTCTGTGGCGTTTATTGTGCTCGGCTCTGTGCCGTTTATTGTGCTCTGCTCTGTGCCGTTTATTGTGTTGTGCTCGGCTCTGTGCTAGGCTCTGTGCCGTTTATTGTGCTTGACTCTGTGCCGTTTATTGTGCTCTGCTCTGTGCCTTTAATGGGTTGTGCTCTGCTCTGCTTGGTGCTCTGCACCGTTTATTGTGCTCTGCTCTGTGCCGTTTATTGTGCTGTACTCGGCTCTGTGCTCGGCTCTGCGCTCGGCTCTGCGCTCGGCTCTGTGCTCGGCTCTGTGCTGGGCTCTGTGCTCGGCTCCATGCCGTATATTGTGCTCTGCTCTGTGCCGTTTATTGTGCTCTGTTCTGTGCCGTTTATTGTGTTGTGCTTGGCTCTGTGCTCGGCGCCGTTTATTGTGCTCTGCTCTGTGCCTTTAATGGGTTGTGCTCTGCTCTGTGCTCTGCTTGGTGATCCGTGCCATTTATTGTGCTGTACTCGGCTCTGTGCTTTGCTCTGTGCCGTCTATTGTGCTGTGCTTGGCTCTGTGCTTGGCTCTGTGCCGTCTATTGTGCTGTGCTCTGTGCCGTTTATTGTGCTGTACTCGGCTCTGTGCTCGGCTCTGTGCCGTCTATTGTGCTGTGCTTGGCTCTGTGCTTGGCTCTGTGCTCGGCTCTGCGCTCGGCTCTGTGCTGGGCTCTGTGCTGGCTCTGTGCTCGGCTTTGTGCTTGCTATATTGTGCTCTGGCTCTGTGCCATTTATTGTGCTCTGTTCTGTGCCATTTATTGTGTTGTGCTTGGCTTCTGTGTTCGGCGCCGTTTATTGTGCTCTGCTCTGTGCCTTCGGGTTGTGCTCTGCTGTGCCGTTTATTGTGTTGTGCTCGGCTCTGTGCTGTTTTATTGTGCCTGCTGCTGTGTGCCATTTAATGGGTGTGCTCTGGCTCTGTGCTCTGCTTGGTGCTCTGTGCCGTTTATTGTGTGCTCTGCTCTGTGCGTTTCTTGTGCTGTATCGGCTCTGTGCTGCGTCTATTGTGCTGTCTTGCTCTGTGCTTGGCTTGTGCTCGGCTCTGCGCTCGGCTCTGTGCTGGGCTCTGGGGGCTCTGTGCTCGGCTCCGTGCCGTATATTGTGCTCTGCTCTGTGCCGTTTATTATTGTGCTCTGTTCTGTGCCGTTTATTGTGTTGTGCTTGGTTCTGTGCTCGGCGCCGTTTATTGTGCTCTGCTCTGTGCCTTTAATGGGTTGTGCTCTGCTCTGTGTTTGCTTGGTGCTCTGTGCCGTTTTTCGTGCTCTGCTCTGTGCTGTTTATTGTGCTGTACTCGGCTCTGTGCTCGGCTATGTGTAGTCTATTGTGCTGTGCTTGGCTCTGTGCTTGGCTCTGTGCTCGGCTCTGCGTTCGGCTCTGTGCTGGGCTCTGTGCTCGGCTCTGTGCCATATATTGTGCTCTGCTCTGTGCCGTTTATTGTGTTGTGCTTGGTTCTGTGCTCGGGCGCGTTAATTGTGCTCTGCTCTGTGCCTTTAATTCGTTGTGCTCTGCTCTGTGCTCTGCTTGTACTCTGTGCCGTTTATTGTGCTCTGCTCTGTGCCGTTTATTGTGCTGTACTCGGCTCTGTGCCGTCTA
>RXON01003733.1:0-29928 GCA_009667805.1 Leptobrachium leishanense
AGTGGCCACACAGTCCGTTTAGTCACTGACGTATATTTTGACGGATGTAGGAGGGAAAATAAATTAAAAAGCAAAACCATTTTGTCCGTGAAAAATGCTGGACGTATAAATGCAGTCCGTCTGACCACGTTCCATCAGTCACACACAAAGCTATGCAGACGTTGCGGACGCAGCGCACTTTGTGCGGCCGTTCTAGGGGATGTACGTTCTTGCCTGCCTTGCGTCCATGGGCCGCGGCCGTTGTGCGTCCGCAGTTCAGTGCGGACATACTTCATGTGTCAGGCTCCAATGGGCTTTCTGTCATGCTATCACGGACGTACTTTTAGGCGCAATCACGGACGTGAACACTACGCTCGTCTGACCCCAGCCTGAACGCACATTAAAAATTCGCTAGTCTGACCCTAGCCTAAATGGGAGAATTTTTCTGGTTTGGCTATTTTGACCTAGAATTTTCCATTCTCCAGTCATTCTCCTGCTCTTCACCGCTCTCTGAATAACCCTGACAGGGTTATTCAGAGAAAGGTGAAACTCAGGAGAATGACTGGAGAATGGAAAATTCTAGGTCAAAATAGCCAAACCAGAAAAATTCTCCCATTTATCTCACTTTTCAAATCGGCTATTTGGTCTAGAATTTTCCATTCTCCAGTCATTCTGCTTTTCACCGCCAAAAAATCACTAAACTTTTTCTGCGTGTCCGAAAATGTCTCCTCTTTTCATACAGACTGCCGCCCCAAGCAGTTGTTTATGGATAGATTAAAGGAAAAGCATTTACCGTCATTTGAAACGTAATTTTTTGGTTTTTAAGTGTTTCTATACATCCTAGAAATCCGCCACTTCACGGGCAGGTTATGGGGACCTCCTAGGCACAACATTTGAAGGAATTTTTGGTTTTTATTTTTAACCCTTATTTCATGGAAAACTCACTGTCCCTTTAAAAACGTTTTTTTTTTACTTTTTGTCCTTGTTTCCTGTCCCCCAGGGCACTACCCGGACCCCCATACACTTTTTATGGCAAATATGTAGCATATATGCCCTCTTGGAGGGCACTCTAAGGCTGGGGTCAGACTAGCGCACTTTAAACGTGCGTTCTGGCGCACTTAATCACGGCCGCACTAGCAGCAAATGACGGGCAATGACGGCCAATATACGAAGTACGGTCGCACGAAAGTCCGGCCCGCCAACGCAAGTGGAAAATGAACGCATTTTTTCGAGAACGCAGAACCGCTAATACTGACGTACAGAGTGCGCTGCGCCCGCTAGCAGCGTGTGTGCATGATTAGGAGACGTCAGACGCTGTTAATGTCCAGCCAACATAACGTCCAGACGCAAAAAGTGTTTTATTGATGATCCGTACAAAATCACGGATGAAAATGCGCATCGTATGACCGCTATCGCGTATTCCGTGAAAAAATACGTCCATTCGTTCGAACCCACTTTTTCACGGACGACGCGAAAGATGCGTTAGTCTGACCCTAGCCTTAAAGGGTTATTCCGAGAGCACTGAATTTCCCCGTATGGTGCAATTTTGTGACCAGTCGGCTATTCAAAAAGCTGCCGATTTGTCAAATCTTGGCAAATTTCCAGCAAAATATGGTGCTGTTCTACGGCAGTGAAATCCCCCATAGAGAAGCAATGGTTAATCTATTCAGAGACACCGAACAGCAGTGTAAAGTTGCCGAAGTGCCCTGCTGTTCGGTGGTTTCATTCGTCAGGTTTATTCAGGCGAATCCCATAGGATTTAGGCTAGGGTCAGACTAACGCATTTTTCACGTGCGTTTAGCTGCACGAAATTACGGCCGTGCTAGCAGCAAATGACTTCCAATGCCGGGAACATACGACGAACGGCCGCACGAAAGTTCGTCCGTGCAACGCAAGTGGCCAACGAACGCATTTTTTCGAGAACGTCAAACCGCTACTACTGACGTACAGAGTGCGCTGCGTCCGCTAGCGGCGTGTGTGCGTGATTAGGAGACGTCAGACACTGCTAATGTCCGGCCAACATAACGTCCAGACACAAAAAGGGACAACGCGAAAAATGCGTTCGTCTGACCCTAGCCTTAATGTTAAAAATATTCCCGTTTTATTAAATATTTATTCAAACGTTTATTCTTTTCAATTGCAGCAAAAAGTCTCTTTATTAACTTATTGTTTAGAATTTTTTTGGGGGGATTTTTTTGCAAAATTCTTAATTCTTCTTAATAATATTATTATTATTTTTTTTTTTTTTTTTTACCATGGCGTTTTCTTTTTTTCTGTAACAGACCTTTTTATTGTTTTTTATAGGACCTTTTATATTATTTCCAAGCATTTTCATGCACTTTTGTTTTCTTTAACGTGTTTAAAAGTTTCGCCTTTATTTATCTTTTATCCCTGTTCGGCAGCTTGTCGGCGGTCTGTTCAATGCGTCGTTGGCTTTTTTTCGGATCGAATTGGCGGTTTTGCAGTGGTTTTTCGGATGCGTTCGGTGGATTGATTTGCTGCACTTCAGACACCCTGTGGCGAATGCTGAATTCAATGTAGGATCAGCGAATTTAACTCGCCGAAGTGCGGCAAACGGGAAAGCATCGAAATGTCAGTGATAATTCGGTGCTCTCTGAATAACCTCTTTAGTGAATAGACGAATTCCGCTGAAATGGCAGGTATGGGGAATTTAACCATTCGGTGTCAAATTTGGAGCTTGGTGAGTAACCCTCAAACTATACACATTGTATAGAGAATCCTTACCGATACACGGGAAATAATTCACAGTGTGACAGGGCAATGGTTTGGGGATAAGGAGGGGGAATTTGGAGGAGGAAGACGCCAATAATTCACAAATTCCAAGTTGTAGACAAAAACAAACTGGCCATCAGGGCTGTGTGTAAATTTATGTTGTTAAGGATGCTTTAGGTGTAACTCACTTGTCTAAATAAACAAGGCCACGTTGAGACAGAGCCAGGCCCGGCTGGGACCGCTCCATCTCTAATGGTCAGGACATACAGCAGAGGTCAGATGCCCAGCGCAGGATCTACAGCTTTCACCCCAGAGGAGTCTGTGGGTTATAAACTCCACTATCAGAAATGTATCGGTCCCTCTGGTTGCCGTGGCAGCAGTAGGACACTTTGTGGCAAGAAAGAAGGTTTGTGTACCCAGAGAAACATGTAACCGTGGGCACTGCTTGAAACATACAGGGTTCTTCAAAGAGATCCGAATTGCTGGCGAAAGGTATACTGAAAAGTGAAAATCAGCGTTCGGTTACCTTTCTTGGCCATTCGGCTATCCAGAGAGCAGGCAATTCGCCAAATCCTGGCAAATTGCCTGCACATACGGTGCCTGTTCGGTGCCTGTTCGAGGGCAGTGAATCCCCATAAAAAAGCACTGCTTCGGCTATTCAGAGAACACAAACCAGCAGTGAAAGGTTCCCCTAATGCCCTGCCATTCGGTGGTTTAATTCGGCAGGTTTATTCAGGAGAATCCCATAGGCTTCAATGTTAAAAATATTCCCGTTTTAATTCAATATCTAATAAACCGTTCATTATAAAATTCTGCAGTAAAGAACCTTTTTATTTATAGATTTTTTTGGATATTTTAAGCATTTTTTTTTAAAAAGTCCAATATTTTTATTATTTTTTTAAAGTTTACTTATTTTTCCTGTAACAGCCCTTTTTATTATCATTCATTGGATTTTATATGTAAATTTCAGACATTTTCGCTCAGTAGTTTCTTTGCAAACAGCGTTTCACTTTCCAATCATTCATGCAAACTGTTTTGCTAATTTATTCACTGCATTCGTCTGCGGTGTCGGCTTTTTCCGGCGGCTTCGCTGCGTGTGATTGGCTCCTGCTCAGGTTTTTCCGGCGTCTTCGACGGGTTAATCCAGATGTTTTTGCGAGTTTTCGGTGTGCATTCGCCGGGTTTTTGGCAGATTTTCGGCAGCTTTTCCCTGTACTTCGACAGCCCTGTGGTGCTTGCAGAATACACCGCAGGGTCGCCGAAATGGGAAAGCCGATTTGCACCGAATTGAAGTGAATGAAAAGTCACCGAACGTGCGGTGACTTTTCAAATCTCTTTGAATAACCCTGATAGTGACCACCCGGTACCAGGGACAAAGATGGAAAAAGTCTGGCGGTTTCAGGTTCTGGAACAGTGTGATCGAAAGACTCAAGTAATTGACTGAGGATCCCTGAGGGGAAGAGGAGTGCTGAATACTTTTATCTGGTACATGTGAGCGGCCAATTGTATTAACTCTTCACCATTATTAACCTCTGAACGTAACAACATAACCAATCATAGCACATGCTAGAAATGTTTCCATTGTGCAATGCAGATATTAAGAAACAGCTACATTGTATCAACATTATCATTATTATTATTACTGTCAATCAGCAAATGGTAAACAGAAGAAAAGGTAAAGCAATGTATTTCCTGTGATGTATCGTTTCATTTGGTGAATAGATTTCTATTAGATTGTAAGCTCTTGAGCAGAGTCCGCTCACCTACAGTACTGTGTGTTTACCGTCTATCTTTATTTGTTGTTCTGCCTCCCATTGTACAGCGCTATGGAACTTGTTAGCGCTTTATAAAAACTTGTAACTGTAACTGTATCCTCATGGCACAGGAATCGGGTGATTCATTGTGTCTATGGAGAGAGAGGAGTTAACTTGACGACGTGCACCCGGAATAATCCGCTCCGTGGCGGCCAGCTAAAAATACGTATTGTTAAAACAGATTAAATAGAGTTTTAAACAATGTTATCCCCGCGTTCAGACACTGTTTAGATATATGTGATAAATGTAAGGCCGGCCGTGGAGAGGGGTCCGGTCTCTCCCATATGATGCACCGTACAGAGGACATACTTTCTGGTGATGAAATGGTTAAAAGTCATTGGGGTTCAAGCCAACTTGAGTCCCCATGGTAAACCCCTACACACCTGCTATACTCAAGGGGTTAATTTCTGATTAGAGTGATGGGAGGGGCGCAGTGAGGGAGGTGTTGAGACAGGCTTGTCATGATAATTATAGATTTTGGATGGTTTCTAAAATTGTGGCAGCGAGAACAAGCTTAGACAGACCCTGAACTACTGGTAGGAAGGGAGCAGTTGGCAGCTGTTCAGTCTCCCCCTCAAAGCACACATGCACTATTACACACGTAGCGCACGCAGGCAGCTACACATACAGTCGTATGACCTGGAACACGCGTGTACAGCGGATACAGCATAGCACAGTGCACACACACTCCAAAAGTATCACCCTAAACAAATACACCCTGAATATATGGAGGAGCCCCTAAAAAGACACCCCCACACCCTGAATATATGGAGGAGACCCTAAAAAGACACCCCCACACCCTGAATATATGGAGGAGCCCCTAAAAAGACACCTGCACACCCTGAATATATGGAGGAGCCCCTAAAAAGACACCCGCACACCCTGAATATATGGAGGAGCCCCTTAAAATACACCCACACACCCTGAATATATGTAGGAACCCCTAAAAAGACACCCACACACCCTGAATATATGGAGGAGATCCTAAAAATACACCCACACACCCTGAATATATGGAGGAGCCCCTAAAAAATACACCCGCACACCCTGAATATATGGGAAGCCCCTAAAAAGACACCTGCACACCCTGAATATATGGAGAAGCCCCTAAACAGAC
Source organism: Leptobrachium leishanense (assembly GCA_009667805.1). Classification (NCBI taxonomy): domain Eukaryota; kingdom Metazoa; phylum Chordata; class Amphibia; order Anura; family Megophryidae; genus Leptobrachium; species Leptobrachium leishanense. The sequence goes on from RXON01003733.1 coordinate 5,644, forward strand.
ACCCGCACACCCTGAAAATATGGAGGAACCCCTAAAAACACACCCACATACCCTGAATATATAGAGGAGCCCCTAAAAAGACACCCACACACCCTGAATATATAGAGGAGCCCATAAAAAGACACCCGCACACCCTGAATATATGGAGGAGCCCCTAAAAAGACACCCGCACACCCTGAATATATGGAGGAGCCCCTAAAAAGACACCCACACACCCTGAATATATGGAGGAACCCCTAAAATGACACCGCACACCCTGAATATATGGAGGAGTCCCTAAAAACACACCCACACACCCTGAATATATGGAGGAGACCCTAAAAAGACACCCGCACACCCTGAATATATGGAGGAGCCCCTAAAAAGACACCTGCACACCCTGAATATATGGAGGAGACCCTAAAAAGACACCCACACACCCTGAATATATGGAGGAGACCCTAAAAAGACACCCGCACACCCTGAATATATGGAGGAGACCCTAAAAACACACCCGCACACCCTGAATATATGGAGGAACCCCTAAAAAGACACCCGCACACCCTGAATATATGGAGGAGTCCCTAAAAACACACCCACACACCCTGAATATATGGAGGAACCCCTAAAAAGACACCCACACACCCTGAATATATGGAGGAACCCCTAAAAAGACACCCGCACACCCTGAATATATGGAGGAGACCCTAAGAACACACCCACACACCCTGAATATATGGAGGTGCCCCTAAAAAGACACCCGCACACCCTGAAAATATGGAGGAGACCCTAAAAACACACCCGCACACCCTGAATATATGGAGGAGACCCTAAAAAGACACCCGCACACCCTGAATATATGGAGGAGCCCCTAAAAAGACACCCGCACACCCTGAATATATGGAGGAGACCCTAAAAACACACCCGCACACCCTGAATATATGGAGGAGCCCCTAAAAAGACACCCGCACTCCCTGAATATATGGAGGAGCCCCTAAAAAGACACCCACACACCCTGAATATATGGAGGAGCCCCTAAAAAGCAGCAAATGACGTCCAATGACGGGCAATATACGAAGAACGGCCGCACAAAAGTGCGGCAGCGCAACGCAAGTGGCAAACGAACGCATTTTTGCAAGAACGCAGAACCGCTAGTACGGACGTACAGAGTGCGCTGCGTCCGCTAGCGGCGTGTTTGCGTGATTGGGAGACATCAGACGCTGCTAATGTCCGGCCAACATAACGTCCAGATGCACAAAGTGTTTTATTGATGATCCGTACAAAATCACGGACGAAAATGCGCATCGTATGACCGCTATCGCGTATTCCGTGAAAAAATACATCCATTCGTTCGCACTTTTTCACGGACAACGCAAAAAATGCGTTAGTCTGACCCTAGCCTTAGAGGGAAGTCAAAGGACAGAGTGGTTTGAATCCAAAATAAGGACTGTTTATGTGACAGGAACCTAAATAAAGTATCTGTCTCCAGATGTTGATCACATGTGTATTTGTAAACATACATTTGGTAGTGTCATTGCCAGATAGATGTTCCAAATATATATAGTACACATTGGCCTGGAGCATCTTGTAGTGGATGGCTTTATCCTTGCTTTTTATTTTTGACTGGTATCAGGAAACCTGTAACGCAAGCAGGGCCGGTGCTGGACTATATAGTGCCCTAGGCAAGACCAGCTACTTGCGCCCCCCCCAAAAAAAATCGTTAACTGTCAAGATGCAGGGGAGCATACACACTGTGCGCATGGGGGGACACACTGTGCACGGGGGCCCAACACGGTCGTTCGATGCCCATCTTACCAATACGCTGGCAGACCCAGGATCAGTCTGTGCCTCTTCCTTTCCTCTGCCTCTTTCTCTCCTCTGCTTCTTTCTTTTCTTTCTTTCTTTCTTCTCCTCTTTCTTTCTTTCTTTCTTCTCCTCTTTCACCGGCCCTGAACGCAAGGGTTAATGACTTCTGCTGAAGTCTGGTCGAGCAGAGGATATATATATATATATATATATAATATAAAAAAAAATTCTGCAAAATGTGGATCTTGGGCTCCAGCATTGGAAGAGTTAACAGTCCTTTGGATTGGCTGCACAGCCCTGCCGCTCCTGGTCTTAAGGGAAGCCAGAAACACTGGCCCTGGGTGGGCAAAGTGCCCGGCAGTCAGTGCCAGTAGCTGCATGCGCGCATATGTTTGTATACGCACACTCCGTGCCTGTCATGATTCCATCACCAAATGCATATTTAAAGGGATGCTTTAAGGTTAAAACATGATCGCGGGGAAGAAGGGGTTAAACTTTAAAGGAACACTTTATTCATAATCAGAGTTTCTTGTCCCTAAATAATTGGGCAGATCCTGCTGACAGCCGCACCCCGATGATTTTAGTTTTTTATTTTCTGAGATTTTACTCTGCTCCTCTTCTATGGCTCAGGGGCTGCCGAACCTGGACGTCCCTGAAGCTTTTCTGTCACTTTGTGCTCCTATACAACTTGTGCAGCGCTACCAGACTCACACACTTAGGCTAGGGTCAGACGAACGCATTTTTATGTTGTCTGTGAAAAAGTGCGTTCGAACGAATGGACGTATTTTTTCACGGAATACGCGATAGCGGTCATACTATGCGCATTTTCGTCCGTGATTTTGTACGGATCATCAATAAAACACTTTGTGCATCTGGACGTTATGTTGGCCGGACATTAGCAGCGTCTGACGTCTCCTAATCACGCACACACGCCGCTAGCAGACGCAGCGCACTCTGTACGTCAGTACCTGCGGTTTCACGTTCTCGAAAAAATGCGTTCATTTTCCACTTGCGTTGCGCAGCCGGACTTTTGTGCGACCGTACTTCGTATATTGGCCGTCATTGCCCGGCATCTGCTGCTAGTGCGGCCGTGATTAAGTGCGGCTGCACGCGCGTTCGCACTGCCTCAGTCTGACCCTAGCCTTAAGGCTAGGGTCAGACTAACGCAGTATTAACGTGCGTTTAGCAGCACTAAATCACGTCCAATGCCGGGCAGCATACGAAGAACGGTCGCACAAAAGTGCGGCTGCGCAACGCAAGTGGCAAACGAACGCATTTTTTCGAGAACGTGATACCGCTAGTACTGATGTACAGAGTGTGCTGCGTCTGCATAGCGGCGTGTGTGTGTGATTAGGAGACGTCAGACGCTGCTAATGTCCGGACAACATAACGTCCAGACACAAAAAGGGTTTTATTGATGATCCGTACAAAATCACGGACGAAAATGCGCATCGTATGACCGCTATCGCGTATTCCGTGAAAAAATGCGTCCATTCGTTCGAGGGCACTTTTTCACTGACAACTCAAAAAATGCGTTAGTCTGACCCTAGCCTTACACGCACAAGTTCCGTAGCGCCTGCGCAGAGTGACGGATCGGAGCTGCACGCGCATGCACAGATCTGATCCATCGCTGCCTCTCTGGGAAAGCTCGCTACAGAAATTGGTCTCACATGGTGACGTCGGCCGCTCTCTGTGTGTGACATCACTAGTGACTGGCAGCCAGGAAATTAAAAATCCCGGCTGCTGGTGACATCGGGTGGCAGGGAGGAAACTCCTGCACTTTACCCAGTGGTATATCCTGATCATGTTTTCCTGGACACATATTACGATTTCATCTAGTGGGAAAGCACAGGGAAAGTGCTGCCCGGCAACATGGAACTGCCAAACCTTAGAACTAGGGATCAGCAGCTTTGACCCTCCAGGTGTTTGGAACTACAGCTCCCATGATACTCGGCCACTCATAGGAAGCCAGAGCCTCATGGGAATTGTAGTTCATAAACATCTAGAGGGCCAAAGCTGCTGAGCCCTGCTTTATTACAACCCATTAGAATGGCGTAGTATTATCTGCTATAAAGGTGTCGGTATACGTTTTTGTTCCAGGTATTTTTATGTTTCATTGTAACTGTTTGAAACTTTCTCAATTGTCTTTACTTAGCAGAGACTTTCCCTGCTTTGGACCCCAAACCCTCTCGGACCCTCTCGTCTCCTATTGTCCCTCTTTTTGACATCTGGGAATTGTCACGTCTCTGGCCCCTCCTCCAGCGTCCTGACATAAATGCACGTGGCACTTTCATTCTGACCACTTGCAATGTTGGGAGATGAATAGTTAAGGCTGGGGTCAGACCAGCGCACTTTTAACATGCGTTCTGGCGCACATAATTACGGCCGCACTAGCAGCAGATGACGGGCAATGACGGCCAATATACGATGTACGGCCGCACAAAAGTCCGGCCGTGCAACGCAAGTGGAATTTGAACGCATTTTTCTGAGAATGCAGAACCGCTAGTACTGACGTACTGAGTGCGCAGCTGCGGCATAGCGGCGTGTGTGCGTGATTAGGAGATGTCAGACGCTGCTAATGTCCAGCCTACATAACGTCCAGACGCAAAAAGAGTTTTATTGACGATCCGTACAAAATCACGCCCGAAAATGCGCGTCGTCTGACCGTTTTTGCGCATTCCGTGAAAAAATACGTCAATGCGTTCGGACGCACTTTTTCACATTCGCGGGGAAAAATGCTTTCGTCTGACCCTAGCCTAATGGGATCTTCTCAATGTGTATGCCCCCCCCCATGCACATTAGTTGCAGCAAACATTTGCTCATTAATACTGCGATGCCGGACGCGTCTTCATACATCGTTAATGGTTGTTAAGTTGTACATATAAACCCACAGAGCTCGCGCTTCCTGTTCGAATATCAGCGACCTGTTCCCATGAGCTCGCGGTAATGACATCACAGACAAAGTGTGAAAGTTGGCAGGAGGTCACTCGCTTCAATGAATCATTACGAAACCATAAACTTCCACTTATCAAGGAAACCTACATCACTTCCAGAATTACTCTGCACGTGCGGCGCACAAACATACACATATACACACACCGGCCACTTTATTAGGTACACCTTGCTAGTACCGGGTTGGATCCCCTTTCCTTAATTCTTCGCGGCGTCGATTGAACAAGGTGTTGGAAACATTCCGCGGAGGTTTTGCTCCATATTGACATGATGGCGTCGCGCAGTTGCTGCAGATTTGTCGGCTGCTCATCCATGAATCGAATCTCCAGTTCCATCATATCCCAAAGGTGCTCTATTGGAGTGGTTCCCAACCGCGGTCCTCAGGTCCCCCTAACAGGTCAGGTTTGCAGGAAATGCGAAGCACAGCACAGGTGGTATGATTTGCTGCTCAGTGATTGCAGGATTCAGTCTGTATTTCCCCAACGTAATCCTCAAAACCTGTCCTGTTAGGGGGACTTGAGGACCGGAGTTGGGAACCACTGCTCTATTGGATTGAGATCTGGGGACTGTGGAGGCCATTGGAGGATAGTGAACTCATGCAGGGTTATTCAAAGAGAATCGTTCGGTGACTTTTCGTTCTCTTCAATTCGGCGCGATTTGGCGATCCCATTTCGGTGACCCTGCTGTGTATTCAGCAAGCACCACAGGGCCCCCGAATTGCAGGGAAAAGCCGCTGCAAACCCGGCGAACACTCACCGCAAAACCCGTCAAACACACACCGAAACCTGCAAAAACATCTGGATTAACCCCGCCGAAGACGCCAGAGAAACCCGAGCAGCCGCTGATCACAGTGCAGAGCAGCCGCCGGAAAAACCGACATCGCAGACAAATGGAGTGAAAATAAAAAACAGTTTGCTTGAATGTTTGAAAAGTGAAACGCTGTTTGCAAAGAAACTACAGAACGAAAATTTCTGAAATTTACATATAAAATCCAATGAATGATAATAAAAAGGCTGTTACAGAAAAAGAAAAGATTTAAAAAAAAATGGAAAAATGCCTAAAAGATCCTAAACAATTTAAAAATAAAGAGATTCTTTACTGCAGAATATTTTATATGCAACGGTTTATTAGATATTGGATTAAAACGGGCATATTTTTAACATTGAAGCCTATGGGATTCGTCTGAATAAACCTGCCGAATGAAACCACCGAATGGCAGGGCAATTCGGGAACCTTTCACTGCTGGGTTTTGTTCTCTGAATAGCCGAAGCATTGCTTCTCTATGGGGATTCACTGCCCTCGAACAGGCACCGTATGTGCAGGCAATTCGCCAACATTTGGTGAACTGCCTGCTCTCTGGATAGCCGAATGGCCAGGAAAGGTAACCGAACGCTGAATTTCACTGTTAGGTTACCTTTCGGCCACAATTCGGATCTCTTTGAATAACCCTGATGGTCATGTTCAAGAAAGCAGTTTGAGATGATTTGAGCTTTGTGACATGGTGGAAGGAGCCATCAGAAGATACAGGGGACACTGTGCTCATAAAGGGATGGACATGGTGCATTATTCTGCTGGAAGAAGCCATCAGGAGATACAGGGGACACTGTGCTCATAAAGGGATGGACATGGTGCATTATCCTGCTGGAAGAAGCCATCAGAAGATACAGGGGACACTGTGCTCATAAAGGGATGGACATGGTGCATTATCCTGCTGGAAGGAGCCATCAGAAGATACAGGGGACACTGTGCTCATAAAGGGATGGACATGGTGCATTATCCTGCTGGAAGGAGCCATCAGAAGATACAGGGGACACTGTGCTCATAAAGGGATGGACATGGTGCATTATCCTGCTGGAAGGAGCCATCAGAAGATACAGGGGACACTGTGCTCATAAAGGGATGGACAAGGTGCATTATCCTGCTGGAAGGAGCCATCAGAAGATACAGGGGACACTGTGCTCCTAAAGGGATGGACATGGTGCATTATCCTGCTGGAAGGAGCCATCAGAAGATACAGGGGACACTGTGCTCATAAAGGGATGGACATGGTGCATTATCCTGCTGGAAGGAGCCTTCAGAAGATACAGGGGACACTGTGCTCATAAAGGGATGGACATGGTGCATTATCCTGCTGGAAGGAGCCATCAGAAGATACAGGGGACACTGTGCTCATAAAGGGATGGACATGGTGCATTATCCTGCTGGAAGAAGCCATCAGAAGATACAGGGGACACTGTGCTCATAAAGGGATGGACATGGTGCATTATCCTGCTGGAAGAAGCCATCAGAAGATACAGGGGACACTGTTCTCATAAAGGGATGGATATGGTGCATTATCCTGCTGGAAGGAGCCATCAGAAGATACAGGGGACACTGTGCTCATAAAGGGATGGACATGGTGCATTATCCTGCTGGAAGGAGCCATCAGAAGATACAGGGGACACTGTGCTCATAAAGGGATGGATATGGTGCATTATCCTGCAGGAAGGAGCCATCAGAAGATACTGGGGACACTGTGCTCATAAAGGGATGGACATGGTGCATTATCCTGCTGGAAGGAGCCATCAGAAGATACAGGGGACACTGCGCTCATAAAGGGATGGACATGGTGCATTATCTTGCTGGAAGGAGCCATCAGAAGATACAGGGGACACTGTGCTCATAAAGGGATGGATATGGTGCATTATCCTGCAGGAAGGAGCCATCAGAAGATACAGGGGACACTGTGCTCATAAAGGGATGGACATGGTGCATTATCCTGCTGGAAGGAGCCATCAGAAGATACAGGGGACACTGTGCTCATAAAGGGATGGACATGGTGCATTATCCTGCTAGAAGGAGCCATCAGAAGATACAGGGGACACTGTGGTCATTCCGATCTATCTTTTACTCCTCACATTCAGTCGCTAACCAAATCCTGCAAATTCCACCTAAAAAACAAGAGTTGTTACGGGTTTTGGTGGAACTCTGTGATCATGTTAGTAAATAGAGCGATGGAGAAGAGAACACTTTCATGGTTATTCAAAGAGATTCGAAAAGTCACTGCACGCTCGGTGACTTTTCGTTCTCTTCAATTCGGTTAGTTTTGCCGATCCCATTTCGGTGACCCTGCGGTGTATTCAGCAAGCACCACAGGGTCCCTGAATTGCAGGGAAAGGTCACCGCAAACCCAACGAAAACCGCAAAACCCGGCGAATGCACGCCGAAAACCAGCAAAAACATTTGGATTAACCCGGCGAAAACGGCGGAAAAACCCGAGCAGGAGCCGATCACACGCAGCAAAGCCGACACTGCAGACGAATGAAGTGAATAAATTAGAAAAACAGTTTGCTTGAATGTTTGAAAAGTGAAACGCTGTTTGCAAAGAAACTACTGAGCGAAAATGTCTGAAATTTACATATAAAATCCAATGAATGATAATAAAAAGGGCTGTTACAGAAAAAATAAGTAAAGTAAAAAAATAAATAAAAACAATCTTAATTTTTAAAAAAAAAATCCAGAAAAATGCTTAAAATATCCTAAAAAATCTATAAATAACGAGACTCTTTCCTGCAGAATTTTATAATGAACGGTTTATTAGATATTGAATTAAAACGGGAATATTTTTAACATTGAAGCCTATGGGATTCTCCTGAATCAACCTGCCGAATGAAACCACCGAATGGCAGGGCATTAGGGGAACCTTTCACTACTGGTTTGTGTTCTCTGAATAGCCGAAGCAGTGCTTCTCTATGGGGAATTCACTGCCCTCGAACAGGCACCGTATGTGCAGGCAATTCGCCAGGATTTGGCGTATTGCCTGCTCTCTGGATAGCCGAATGGCCAAGAAAGGTAACCGTACACTTAATTTCAGCATTCGGTTACCTTTCTCCAGCCATTCGGATCTCTTTGAATAACCCTGTTTATATTTCAGGATGTTTTTTTCTTAGATTGTAAGCTCTTGAGCAGGGTCCTCCCTCCAACTGTTCTGTGTGTTTAACCTGTATGTATATTTATTATTCTGCCTCCCATTGTACAACGCTACGGAACTTGTTAGCACTTTATAAAAACCTGTAACTTTAACATGACGCTAGGGGTTTGCCAGATAGGCCATGTTTTCCAGAATGCATATAATATCCACATGTTGAGCGACACATGAAACCGGCTGCCCTGGCTGACGTATGCAGAATCCTTGCATTACAGCAGTGTTTCCCAACCCTGGTCCTCAGGTCGCCCTAACAGGCCAGGTTTGCAGGATATGTGAAGCACAGCACAGGTGATATGATTTGCTGCTCAGTGATTGCAAGATTCAGTCTGCATTTCCCCAAGGTGACCCTTAAAACCTGTCCTGTTAGAGGGACCCGAGTAACAGGGTTGGAAACCACTGCGCTGCAGTAAAGGAATCTGTTCGCAAGTTATAGCTATTCTTTTGCGATTTCTCCATGATAAAATGATGGGATTTCTTTCCTGCAGCATGTGAATTCTGCGTACTGCTGGGAAACATTTTTATAACCCAGCAGAAACATTGTAACCAGCAAACCGCAACAGGTCTGACACGTGGATTATTTATTTATTAAAATTATTTTGGCTTTAATGTTTTTTCTGCCCAGGACTGCGGGGGTTAACGCGGCGCCGTGGGTTATTAGCTTGTATACAGATCAAAGGGCGAGTTCAGAGAAAGGGGAAAGAGCTCCTGCAAAATAAATTGTTTTTAATATACCGGGAGCACTTTGTCTCTGGCAAGCGGCGCGCTCTCTCGCAGAGTTCTTACAGGGTTCGGTGGAGCTCGGTGATCATGTTAGTAAATAGAGCGATGGAGAACACTTTTTATTTAACTGTGGTTTTTTTTTCTCTTTTTTCTGATTTCTTATTAACCCATTCAGTGCCAGTTACAGGCAGCAATTCAAGAAAACAAAAAAGACAATTGTATCACACATCGTATTGATAACACTGCTCGACAATTTAAATGTTCCTGACTTGGTAATACAAGCACTCGATTTTGGCGAAAAACTGATCTATTTATAAAGTATTTTAGCAGGACGGATACATTGAGATTTCTCTCATTTTCAGTATGTCCTGGGTTCAAGAACATTGAATTGTTACAGAAATAAAGTAATAAAATGCAAGAGATTAAGAACACAAATATACAGGGTTATCCAAAGAGATCCGAATTGCTTGAGAAAGGTAACCGAATGCTGGAAATCAGCGTTCGGTTACCTTTCCTGGCCATTCGGCTATCCAGAGAGCAGGCAATTCGCCAAATCCTGGCGAATTGCCTGCACGTACGGTGCCTGTTCGTTGCCTGTTCGAGGGCAGTGAAATCCCCATGAAAAAGCACTGCTTCGGCTATTCAGAGAACACAAACCAGCAGTGAAAGGTTCCCCTAATGTCCTGCCATTCGGTGGTTTAATTCGGCAAATTTATTCAGGAGAATCCCATAGGCTTCAATGTTAAAAATATTCCTGTTTTAATTCAATATCTAATAAACCGTTCATTATAAAATTCTGCAGCAAAAAGTCTCTTTATTTATAGATTTTTTAGGATACTTTAAGCATTTTTCTTAATTCTTTTTTTTTTTTTAAAAGTCCGATTTTTTTTTATTTTTTTTTTAAGTTTACTTATTTTTTCTGTAACAGCCCTTTTTATTATCATTCATTGGATCATATGCAAATTTCAAACATTTTCGCTCAGTAGTTTCTTTGCAAACAGCGTTTCATTTTCACAGATTCATACAAATGGTTTTGCTAATTTATTCACCTCCCTCATCTGTGGTGTCGACTGCTTCGATCGGCTCCTGCTCGGGCTTTTTCCGTCTTTTTTGCAGGTTAATCCAGATGTTTTTGGGGGTTTTCGGCGTGCATTCGGTGAGTTTTGCGGTTAGTTTTCGTTGGGTTTGCGGTGACTTTTCCCTGCAATTCGGGGACCCTGCGGTGTTTGCTGGATACCCCGCAGGGTCACCGAAATGGGATCGGCAAAAGGAACCGAATTGAAGAGAACGAAAAGTCACCGAACGTGCAGTGACTTTTCGAATCTCTTTGGATAACCCTGATACAGATTAACCCAGAAATTAAATTTGTGAGAAACATACAGGGTTATTCAGAGAGTGGTGAAAAGCAGGAGAATGACTGGAGAATGAAAAATTCTAGGTCTAAATAGCCAAACCAGAAAAATTCTCCCTTTCATCTCACTTTCCAAATCGGCTATTTTGACCTAGAATTTTTCATTCTCCAGTCATTCTCCTGCTTTTCACCGCTCTCTGAATAACCCTGATAGTCACTATCAGGGTTATCCAAAGAGATTCGAAAAGTCACTGCACATTCGGTGACTTTTCGTCCTCTTCAATTCGGTTCCTTTTGCCGATCCCATTTCGGTGACCCTGCGGTGTATTCAGCAAGCGCCACAGGGTCCCCGAATTGCAGGGAAAAGCTGCCGCAAAGCTGCCGAAAACTAACCGCAAAACCCAGCGAATGCACGCCGAAAACCCGCAAAAACATCTGGATAAACCCGTCGAAAAGCCTGAGCAGGAGCCGATCACCCGCAGCCGATGAGACGCAGACAAGGGAGGTGAATAAATTAGCAAAATAGTTTGTATGAATGTGAAATTGAAACGCTGTTTGCAAAGAAACTACTGAGCGAAAATGTCTGAAATTTACACAGGAGGTCCAGGGAATGATAATAAAGAGGGCTGTTACAGAAAAAATAAGTAAACTGAAAAAAAATCAAAACCAAATCGGACTTTTAAAAAAAAAAAAAATTAAGAAAAATGCTTAAAATATCCTAAAAAATCTATAAATAAAGAGACTTTTTGCTGCAGAATTTTATAATGAATGGTTTATTAGATATTGAATTAAAACCGGAATATTTTTAACATTGAAGCCTATGGGATTCTCCTGAATAAATCTGCCAAATTAAACCACTGAATGGCAGGGCATTAGGGGAACCTTTCACTGCTGGTTTGTGTTCTCTGAATAGCCGAAGCAGTACTTCTCTATGGGGATTCACTGCCCTCGAACAGGCACCGAACAGGCACCATATGTTCAGGCAATTTGCTAGGATTTGGCGAATTGCCTGCCCTCTGGATTGCCGAATGGCCAGGAAAGGTAACAATGCTGATTTTCAGCGTTCGGTTACCTTTCTCAAGCAATTCAGAGCTCTTTGGATAACCCTGTATGTTACATGTTTACAGGTTCATTCCGTATATAGTCACTGTGTTACATGTTTACAGGTGCATTCTGTATATAGTCACTGTGTTACATGTTTACAGGTGCATTCTGTATATAGTCACTATGTTACATGTTTACAGGTGCATTCTGTATATAGTCACTATGTTACATGTTTACAGGTGCATTCTGTATATAGTCACTATGTTACATGTTTACAGGTGCATTCTGTATATAGTCACTATGTTACATGTTTACAGGTGCATTCTGTATATAGTCACTATGTTACATGTTTACGGGTGCATTCTGTATATAGTCACTGTAACGGATCACCGCTACCCTGCACGGGTAGATCCGCCGTCAGCGCCAAGCTTGTCTGGAGGTGTAGAGTCAGGGGTAGTGGGCTGTATGAATTCGGCGGTGATTAAGCGCTTTTGCACGATCCTTGAAGCGTCGCGGTTCCCCAAGCCCTGTTATCCCCAATTACTAGCCGAGGCAGGAGTAAAGGTTCAAACAGGTACCAGTTATTTAACATGGGGGATACAGGTGTATTTATGGGGAATGAAACCATTGTTCTCCCCTGGCCCGCCTTCAGTCCTCCTGCAGTGATCTTTACCTCTGCCTCCAGCCATTGCCCAATCTGCCTTGGTTAACCTGGGGGACCCCTGCGGTGCGCAGCCCTTATCTCGGGTCTCGGCGCCAGCTCGTCTGTCCCCCCCTCCCAGAACCTCGCCCTGTCCAGGCAGCGCCCGGCCCCCCCTGTGGTGTAAGCGCTCCTTGTGGCTTTCAGCCCGAGTTTGTGGTTTTACCAGGGATTTCGGGGTGATCCCCTGGGAGCGGCGGCACGCTGGGGGTACAGCCTGGCAGCTCGGGTCCGGGGGCTGGTTCAGTCCAAAAAGTGCCCTGATCGGATCAACGGAGCCCGAGCTGTGGAGGGGGAAAGTCCGGCTGCGCTCCCGGCGAGGGATCCCTGGTCGGCGTTCGGGTTTCCCGGGGCGCTTCGTTCTGAAATTCGCACCCCCGTAAGAACCTATTTTTAGGAACATACTGGCAAAGAAGCACTCTTCTGCGTGGTTTCCACGCTGTGGGGCAAGGCAGGCAAGTTTGGGCGGCTTGGCAGAGACAGTTGGTGGCGGCTCGAGGCATTCACAGACCGGGCGTCTTCCCGGGGCTGTGGACAGGCGGGGGACAGGTCACCAATGGGGAGAATTACAGGGGGGACTTATAAAAATACAACCTAACGAATTCTTTAATACACCACACCAAATCAACATTTTAAAAATTTGTACCGCGCTTCGGTATAGTGGCGGCCGTTCCGTCACACATCTCCCCCAAGTTTCCAGATGGCAGACCCGGTGAGACCCTCTTCGGGTCCGCTTGGGGATGCCCATGGCCCCCACCCACCCTAAGTTTCAAGCTCAGTCTGGCGGGATAGTCCGTCCGCATTGCCATTTTGCTTCCCAGGCCGGTACTGGATGGTAAAATTGGAGGGCCAGGCTCCACCGCAAGAGCCTGCCGTTGTCCCACCCGGTTCAGCCATACCAGGGGGTTGTAGTCCGTGAGGACCGTGAAGGAGCGCCCATACAAATACAAATACGGTTGCAATTTCTTCAGTGCCCATACCAGGGCAAGGCACTCCTTCTCGATGGCCGCATAAGCCACCTCCCTGGGTAAAAGTTTCCGGCTGATGTAGGCAACCGGGTGGTCGTGCCCGTCTTCACCGACCTGGCTCAGCACTGCTCCCAATCCGAACATAGATGCGTCTGTGTGGACAACAAAACGTTTAGTGGAATCAGGAGCAATCAACACGGGGGCTTCCACCAAGGCTCGCTTGAGCTGCTGGAAGGCTTCCTCACACAGAGGGGACCACAGTACCTGTCGGGGAAGGTTCTTGCGGGTCAGGTCAGTCAGGGGTTTGGCAATAGCGCTGTAGTTGGGGACGAAGCGGCGGTAGTATCGTGCCGTACCTAGAAAGGCTAACACCTGGGTCTTGGTGCGGGGAGTGGGCCACTGGGCAACAGCTTCAACCTTGGCGGGTTCTGGGCGCTGCCTTCCGCAGTCCACCGGTGGCCCAGGTACTGGACCTCGGACATGCCGACGTGGCACTTGTCTGGTTTTATGGTCAGACCCGCGGTGCCAAGGCGGTCCAGTACGGCCCGTAAATGCTGTAAGTGTTCCTCCCAGGTGTTGCTGAAGATGGCTATGTCATCTAGGTAGGTGCTGGTAAAGTCTTGCATCCCCTCCAGCAGCCGATCCACCATGCGTTGAAAAGTGGCCGGGGCATTCTTCATCCCGAATGGCATAACCCGAAATTGGTATAAGCCAAACGGAGTGATGAAGGCCGATTTCGGCACACCTTCCTCGGCAAGGGGAATCTGCCAGTACCCCTTACATAGGTCAATGGTGGTGAGAAAGTTTCCCTGGGCAATCTAGGAGCTCGTCGACTCGGGGCATGGGGTATGCGTCAGTGACAGTGTGGTCATTTAACTTTCTATAGTCCACACAGAACCTGGTAGTGCCATCCTTCTTGGGTACTAGAACCACCGGGGAGGCCCAGGGGCTCTCGGAGGGTTCTATTACCCCTAGATCCAACATCTCACGGATCTCTTTCTGCATCCCGTCTCTCACTGCATCGGGAATTCGGTACGCCGTCTGCCGCAAAGGGGCTTGACTCTGGGTATCGACACGATGCAGAGCTACGGAGGTGTAGCCGGGACGGGATGAGAACAGGTCTCGGTGCTCCTGTAGCACCTGCTGAGCCTGTTCCTTGTGGCGGGGGGTGAGCCTCCAGATCCCCCGCGTCCGGCGCGCAGATGGCGGCTACTGTCTCTTCCCTTTCGAAAAACGGTTTCAGCATGTTCGCATGAAAGGTTCTGTGTATCCTTTCATCTGAACATCTGGCTGCGGTGAAGGTGGTATCGCAGATCTTTTCTATGATTTTGTAGGGTCCTTCCCAGGCTGCCTGCAACTTATTTTGTTTGACCGGTCGGAGTGCTAACACTTTCTGCCCTATCTGGAAGGTGTGGTCCCTAGCTGACCGGTCATACCACCTCTTCTGCTTGTTTGGGCCGCTTGGAGATTGTCCCGTATCAGGGCGGTCAATTCCTGCAGCCGGTCCCTAAACTCAAGCACATAATCTATGGCCGAGGTCCCCTCCTCGGCCAGAGCACCTTCCCAGTGCTCCCGGAGCAAGTCCAAGGGGCCTCGGACTCTCCGGCCGTACAGTAGCTCAAAGGGAGAGAAGCCTGTGGCTTCCTGGGGTACCTCCCGGTACGCGAACAGAAGGTGGGGCAGATGGCGTTCCCAGTCCTTATGGGACATGGTAAAGGTGCGGAGAAGCTGTTTGAGGGTCCCGTTGAACCGCTCACAGAGCCCGTTGGTCTGCGGGTGGTAAGGGGAGCTGTACAGGGGTTTAATCCCGCACAGTCTCCAGAGCTGCTGGGTCACCTCGGCCGTAAATTGTGTGCCCTGGTCAGACAGGATTTCCTGGGGAAATCCGACCCTGGAGAATACCTGCAGCAGAGCCCCGGCAACGGTCTCTGTGTGGATATCCCGGAGGGCCACGGCTTCGGTGTACCTGGTGGTGTAGTCCACTACGGTCAAGATATACTTCTTGCCCGTAGGGCTAGGCACTGCCAAGGGTCCTACCAGATCCACCGCCACCCGTCTAAAAGGTTCTCCCACTATGGGCAAGGGTCTCAGGGGAGCTTTCTTGGCGTCCCCCCGCCTCCCTACTCGCTGGCATACCCCGCACATCCGACAGTAGTCCCTAACCTCCCCTGATAATCCGGGCCAAAAGAAGCTCTGGGTCAGGCGGTGCAATGTCCGCCGGTGCCCGAGATGGCTCGCCAGGGGAATATCATGCGCGATCCTTAACAGATCGCGCCAAATTTTCGCCGGCTACCCACCTGCCTGTGGGTACTCGGTCTAGAAACATAGAAAAATGTTGGCAGATAAGAAACCTTTCGGCCCATCTAGTCTGCCCAATTACTGGATACTTTACCTGGATTTATCTTTTGTTTAGGATAGCCTTATGCCTATCCATGCCTGCTTAAATTCAATTACTGTTTTGCCTCTACCACTTCTACTGGAAGGCTGTTCCATGTATCCACCACCCTCTCAGTAAAATAATGTTTCCTGATGTTACTTTTAAACCTTTGCCCCTCTAATCTAAGACTATGTCCTCTTGTTTTGCTATTTTGTTTCCTTTTAAATATACTCCCTTCCTCTACCTTGTGGATTCCCTTTACGTATTTAAATGTTTCTATCATATCTATTCCCTGGCTTCCCCCCCCCCCGATGTCCTGTACAGCTTCCCTTGGTCCCAGGCAAATCTCACCTCCCCTAACCCTCCCGGGTCCCTCCCTGCTTGTTGTCGGTATGGGGCAAGGGTAATATCGTCCCGGGTGGCTTGGGCAAAGTCCGTCGGGGAATCCCAGGTCAGGGGTGTTGTCAGGGCCAAGGGGGGGTGTTGGTCTGGTCTGGCTTACCGTGGTCCCCTCGGAGTCGGTGTGTGGAGCCTTCTGCGCTTGGTTGCAGGTGGTAACGAGGCATACCCCGCCAGGATGAGGGTCCTCAAAGGTGGAGGTCAGCAGTCCCAGGTCGTTGCCATGTAAGACCTCGGATGGTAGATTCTTCATGACCCCGACCTCCACGTCCCGGGCATTCGCGCCCCAATCTAGATGGACGTGAGCCGTAGGGATTCGATACACATGGCCGCCAGCGACTCTGACGGCCACCGAATACCCGGTTGAAGCAGCCGAGTGGATAAGATGGGGCTGTGCCAGGGTAAGGGTTGCACCGGTGTCTCGCAGACCGCTGGCAAGTTGTCCATTCACCCGAACTTGTTGGCGATGGTGTTGACGGTTGTCCTGCGTGGCTGCTTGCACTGGGTCGGCCTCATGCAGGATGCCCCAGTCTTCCTCGAGGGCGGCTGTGGGTTCCAGTTCCTGATGGCAACAGTATGCCGCAGCTCGGCTTGGTGGGTGCGCTGCCCGGGACGGTGCCGGACGATGGGTGTTCAGGGGACAACGGTCCGTGTGTGTCCGATCTGGTTACACCCATAGCACCGGGGTCCTACCCGAGGAGCCGGGGTGGGGGGTGCCGGTGGCCTGGGTGCTCGTTCGAGGGGCGCAGGGCGTAACTGTGGCACTAGATGGAAGCGGGGAGGTGGGACTCGGATGACCGGAGGGGCTACTCGCCTGGCGTCCTGGTACTCATGGGCAAGGCGGGTGGCTTCAGACAGGGTGAGGGGGCGCCGGTCTCGTACCCAGTCCCGGACCTCTGGAGGAGAGTAGTTGTAGAACTGCTCCAGTAATAGCAGCTGGACGATCTGGTCCGGTTGGGTAGCTTGGCACCCCTGTCTCCAGCTACGGAGCGCCTGCTGCATCCTGTGTCCCCACTCCGCATAAGAGTCCTGAGTGCCCCTTCTTAAGGCTCGAAATTGGACTCGATACGCCTCCGGGGTGAGTGCATAGCGGGCCAGCAGATGTTCTTTGACCCGCTCGTACACCATACAGTCTTCATCCGCCACCGCCCGATAGGCTTCAGCCGCCCTGCCGGTCAATTTGCTCGCCAGGATGGGTACCCAGTCTCGGACCGCCACCTCCTGCAGGGCACATTGCCTCTCGAAATCCTGCAGGAACCCGTCGATGTCTTCACTCCCCTCTGGGAAGAGCTTGAACGCCGCGAACAGTATTTTCTGTTTGGGGGGTCCGGTACTGCCTTGGGGGGACAGCGATCCCCCAGACCTTTGCTGCATCTCTGCCTGGTCGGAGCTTGTCTGTGTCGGCCAGGACCCTCCCGATGATGTCGGCGGAGGGGTCCATTCCGTATAGGGCCAGCCGCCACTGCACCTCTCGCCTCCATTCCGAGGTCTCGGAGCCCTCAGAGGGAGCCATGCTGTTGCGGTCATCCTCCATCAGTTCTCCGATGACGACCGCTTTCGCCTTGCCTCCGGGTGCCTTGCCTCTGGCTTTTAACAGTTCTTTCAGGACCGTGTGCTTCAGCCCTTCGTAGGGCATGCCATACGGGGTCACCGCCGTTGCTGGTACTGTCCACCTCTCGAACCCAGGGGTGTCTGAGACCGTGGTCAAGCCAGCGGCTGTATCTCCCCCTGCTGGGCTGGTCTCAGATTCTCCCCCCGGATGATGTCTACTCCAGACGCTCGGCGTGTCACGGTGGCTGAGACCGGGTTCAAGCCAGCGGCTGTATCTCCCCCTGCTTGTCTGGTCTCAGCCGATCCCAGCGCTGCCAGCCAATGTAACGGATCACCACTACCCTGCACGGGTAGATCCGCCATCAGCGCCGAGCTTGTCTGGAGGTGTAGAGTCAGGGGTAGCGGGCTGTATGAATTCGGCGGTGGTTAAGCGCTTTTGCACGATCCTTGAAGTGTCGCGGTTCCCCAAGCCCTGTTATCCCCAATTACTAGCCGAGGCAGGAGTAAAGGTTCAAACAGGTACCAGTTATTTAACATGGGGGATACAGGGGTATTTATGGGGAATAAAACCATTGTTCTCCCCTGGCCCGCCTTCAGTCCTCCTGCGGTGATCTTTACCTCTGCCTCCAGCCATTGCCCATTGATGGTCCTGGATACGCCACCGAGGGAGCTGCGGTTTGGCCTAAGGAGGAGGGTGAGCATAGGGCGCGCTGTGGTTGTTCCCCCTTTAATTGCAGGCGTGGTTGATGGGGAGAGTCGGCGGGCGGATGGTGTGGACCCGGCTGCGGGCGAGCGGCGTGAGACCCCCCTCCGTACCCGTCAAGATGGCTGGCGGCTGCAGCATTCAAGGAGCCCTCGTGGAGCTGCGGCGCTTCAGGTGGCCGGAAGGAGAATGTCGCGGAGGTCAGAGTCCGCCCCCAAGCCCCCTCCTGCTCGTCGCAGGCCTGCGACGTCACGAGCTAAGCGACGGACACGCCCACAAGATGGCGGTGCCCATGCTGGCAGTGGAAATTCGGGGATAAGAGCGATTTCGGGGGGTGCTGCAGCTGGTGTTTCATCAGCGGTGGCTGTGGATCAACCGGCGCCAGGATTAGCTGCTTCTGGAGGTTGTTCTGTGGCTCGTGGGGACCGTAATCATTGCTCTCCTGCTGGGAGTGGCTCGGAGTCCAGGTCTGGGGATATGCTGAATGCGAGGAGGTTGTCTGGCCGTGTGGTTCCAGGGCGCCTATCGCTGGACCCGTTTGTTCCTGCTGTCCCGGTGGCTCCAGGAAGATCATCCCTTCTGGTAGCACGTGAGTCTGACCTTGTTGGTGCTGTTACTGGCTCAGGAGGTCGTTCGGCCAATGCTGCGTCAGGTAGGATGGAGGGGCTAACAACGGGGTTCATGGAAACCCTGGTTGTGGCTCTCAGACAGTGGCAGGATGGGGCATCTGCTGTGTCGCACGCGTCTGCGTCAGGGTCCCCTGCTGAGGTTGCTGTTGCCGGGGGCGCGGCGCCGTCGCTTGCTGTCGCGTCGGGTTCGGCTGCTTTGGGGGTCCCTGATACTGCTCCCTCGGTGAGTCTTCCTCTTGCCTCAGCTCCGGTTCAGCCCCCTGCTGTGCTTGGCGCAGCGTTACCGATTGCAGTGAATGCCCCGGTTTCTGCCGCGACAGTGGTCTTGGCTCCAGCGGCTTTGAGCGGTCCTGCAACGCTTGTTAGTGGGGTTCCGGGGCCTGGTGCGGAGGTGCGTTCTTATGGGGCGTGTGATTTGCCTCCACTGGGCCTGAATGTCTGTGCGGAAGTACGGGAGAAGATTTGGAAGGGGGTACGTGTACGTGCTCACTTTGATTTCTCCGGATAGGGAGACGGTTGATCGTCCTAAACGCATTGATCCTTTACCGGGGGACAAGGATAAGGAAAAGGTGAAGCCGTTGCCCCAGACGTTTGGCAATTGGCTTCAGGGTTTTTTGGCTTATAGCGCAATTTGTGCGAGCGATTTCCGGAGCGCGGCATGGCTTTATTTTCTTATTTTGGATCTGATTTGGGGGCTTACAAAATTTACGGGGGGCTTTGCTGGTTTAAGTACGACCAACAGTTTCGGCAGAAGATGGCGGTGCGGCCCGGGCTCCGTTTTGATTTGCAGGACACAAATGTGTGGCTACTGCTCATGACGCCGAACCGTCCAGTGGTGTCACCCTTTCCTGGATCCGCGTGCCCAGAGCCCCAGGAGCGCCAGTGGGTACCGGAAAGGGGTGGTGCTGGCTCTTCAACGAGTTCCAGTGCCGTTGGTCCGCAAATTGCCGGTTCAAGCATGAGTGTTCTTCCTGTGGGGGATCCCACCCGGCATTTCGATGCTTTAGAAAGGGACATGGCTCGGCCTTTAGGCTCCAGGTCAGGGTAAGCCTAATAGAAGGGATCACCCCGGTGATGGTTCGGGCTATGTTCCTTGGCTAGACAGGTACCCCAATAGGCGATGCGCTGCGTTGTTTGTTTGATGTTTTCATGAAGGTTTTGTTATTCCGCATGTGGCGTCGGACTTTCCTCAATTTTCCCAAATTTTATTTCTGCACGTCGGCAAGGCGAGTGGTGGCGGACAAGTTGGCGAAAGAAGGTCCGACTGGGTCGGATGGTGGGTCCTTTTGCAGAGCTCCCCTTTTCTACTCTTCGGGTGTCTCCATTGGGCATTGTGCCCAAGAGGGAGGAGGGTAAGATCCGCATGATCCACCATCTTTCCTACCTGGCCGGTCTTTCTGTTAATGACGGTATTGGAAAAGAGGGTGTCGCGTGCGATATTCTTCTTTTGACGAGGCATTGCAGATTGTGCGTGAGGCTGGTCCTGGTTGTTTGTTGGCGAAAGTGGACATTGAGTCAGCGTTTCGGTTGTTACCAATTAGACCGGACTGCTATCATTTGCTGGGTGTTCCTTTCGTGGAGGTTTTTACTACGACCGTTGTCTTCCAATGGGCTGCTCGATCTCTTGTTATTATTTTGAGTTGTTTTCTTCCTTTTTGCACTGGGTGGTGTGTCGGCGCGCTTAACGGAATTCGGTGGTCCATTATTTGGATGATGTTTGTGGGGCCAGCGGATTCCGGCGACTGCGCCGCGCTGCTGCAGATTTTCCGTGAGGTTGCCGGGGAATTCGGTGTGCCTTTGGCTGAGGAGAAGACGGAGGGCCCGGTTCAATCGCTTGCATTTTTGGGCATTGAGATCGATACCATCCTCCGTGTTTTCCGTTTGCCGGTCGAAAAATCCTAACCTTGTTGCGATTGGTGGGAGGGCGCAAGGGGTTGCGAAGATGCGGCTTTCCGATATTCAGTCATTATTGGTCACCTGACATTTGCGTGCCGGGTGATGCCAATGGGCCGGGCTTTTTGTCGCAGGTTGTCTCTGGCTACTGCCGGGGTACGCGCACCTCACCATTTTGTTCGCATCTCTAGTGCTTCGAAGGCGGACCTGGTGGTGTGGCAATCCTTCTTGCTGCAGTACAATGGGCTGACGTATTGGCAAGAGGCGGACGTGGACAATCAGTCCCTCGAGCTTTTTGCGGATGCGTCTGGGCGCATGGCTTTGGAGTGTACTTCCAGGGCGCTTGGTGTGCCGAAGCGTGGCCCCCGCATTGGGCGGCGTCTGAGTTGGTGAGGAATCTCACGTTTCTGGAACGTTTTTCGTTGATTGTGGCCCTGGAGCTGTGGGGGTAGCGTCTGGCTAATAGGCGGGTGTGTTCTGGACGGACAACCTGGGCGTGGTGCAGGTGGTAAATCGTTCGTCGTCCAGTTCCCCTCTCGTCTTGGCTCTTTTGCGTCACCTGGTACTGGCTGTCTAGAGCATAATGTGTGGTTGCGGGCTCGGCATGTGCCGGGTGTTCAGAACGTGATTGCTGACACTCTCTACCGGTTCCAGTGGGACCGTTTTTGTCAGGTGGCTCCGGGAGCAGCGAGGACTGCGACACCCTTTCCTCTGTGGCTCTGGTTGAGGATGTTGTTGGAGGACTCTTTGTCGAGAGCTGTGGACTGCATATCTCAGGTCTGGCGTAGGTGGGGATCGGTGGCACGGGTTGGCATACGGCGGATTATCGTAGGTGGGCAACCTTGATTTATTTCAATTCCCTCTGGAACAAGGGGGCTCTGGTTTGGGAGCGGCCAGAGTACTGACTGCCCTTCATTTTTGTGCAAGGCGCTTGGTTGGGAGGATGTTGGTCGGGATTTCCTGCTTCGCAGATTGTTTTGGGTTGGCAGCGGACTGCGATGCCTGATGTTCGACGCCCAGTTTCTGGCTCCATGTCTTTGGACTTGTTGGAGGTTTTAAGTAGAGTTTGTCGCGATCTTTTTGAGGCGCGATTGTTTCGGGTGGCTTTTGCCTTTTGCTTTTTATGGTGCCTTGAGGGTGGGTGAGCTGGTTGCTCCTAACTCTCGGACACATTCTGCCTTGCGGTTGCACATGTCTCGGTGGCAGCCACTCAGGTGCGGTTTTTAATTGCCAGGTCCAAGACGGACAGTTGGGAAGGTGTGCTTATTACTTTGGATGCTGTTGGGGGATCGGGTGTCCTTTGGGCCTCACGCGGGAGTATTTGGCGGTTCGTCCAGATTTTGCTGACTCCTTTTTGATTCACCTTAATGGGGTTCCTCTGACCCGGTACCAATTTTCAGCTGTCTTTAAGCGGTGCGTGCAGGTTTTGGGTTACAACCCGGGGTTGTTTGCCTCCCATTCTTTTCGGATAGGCGCGGCGACGGTGGCTGTGGGTGCGGGCGCATCAGACGGCATGATTCGTTGCGTTGGGCAGGTGGTGATCGGATCGCTTTCGCTCGTATGTTCGGCCTAACTTTTTATAATTTCAGGTACTTCCCCGCGGATGGTCTGGATATTGGGTCATTCCTTCGTACATTGGGCGGCCATGCGAGCTGAACAACGGCCGCATGGCAGGAACCTTGGCTTTCCGACAGAGGTGGCGGAGATTTGCTGGTTGGGTATCCGGGGTTTGCGTTGTGCTCGGGTGTCGAAGGAATGCAATATTTTGGCTGGGAAGGTTCCCAGGGATTTTATTTTAGATGTTCACGCTGGGGGAAATGACTTGGGGACGTTTCGTTCGGTGGACCTGATTCGGGCTATGAAGCTGGATCTGGCCCGCTGTGTTGCTAAATCTGGGGATTGTCGCTGTGTGGTCTGACATTATTTCTCGACCTCGTTGGGAGGAGATTGCGGCGCCAAGGGCCATTGACAGGGCCAGGAAGAGGGTTAATAGTGAGGTTTCTAAATTTGTTAGGCAGTTAGGGGGGTTTCAATCCGTCACACGGAATTGGAAGGCGACAATCGGAATGTGATTCGCAATGATGGGGTCATTTGACGGACATTTGTTTGGATATATTTTTAACTGGTTTAATGTCCGGGGATTGAGGAGGCGCTGTCTGCGGTGGGGCGCGGGGCAGCCATTAGGAGACCATGGTGCCCCTGGCGTTGGCGTGATTCCTGGACAGCGGTGCCTTCAAATGGTTTAAGCCGCCTTCCGGTGAGGCATTAACGAGACGAGCCCCGCTTGATCTCGTCAGGCGGGGTGACGAGCTCCTGGTTTGGATCGGTAACTGCCTATTACATGGGTAATAGGGCGGATAATGGGGGGGAAAGCACTGCAGGATTACATGGTGTAAATATTTAATAAAGCTGTGGCCCATGCCCTTTCCAGTTAAAAGAAGGTGTGTGTCTTTCTTTATATTTAAGGGTATGGGTCAAGGAGGTCCAGGTTTAATCAGTCAAGAATCCCCTGTACCTTTAAGGAAGGGGGATATGACTGATGGCCTGGGCCGGATGGTCAGAAAAGGAAATGTGGAGCTATTGGTCATATGTGTGCAACATTGTTTCACTTACCTGTATATGCACCTGTGGTGGGTGTGTTCTGTCTATTTGTTCCCTGCCAGCGTCAACTGTGCATCAAGGAGATTCCCGCCCGCCCACCCTGTTGAAGTTCTTTCTTCTTCGTGTCACAGCTTTGGATTGGCGTGATTCCTGGACAGCGTGCTTTCAAATGGTTAAGCCGCCTTCGGGTGAGGCATTAACGAGACGAGCCCCGCTTGATATCGGTCACGTGGGTGACGAGCTCCTGGTTTGGATCGGTAACTGCCTATTACATGGGTAATAGGGCGGATAATGGGGGGGAAAGCACTGCAGGATTACATGGTGTAAATATTTAATAAAGCTGTGGCCCATGCCCTTTCCAGTTAAGAAGGTGTTTGTGTCTTTCTTTATATTTAAGGGGTATGGGTCAAGGAGGTCCCAGGTTTAATCAGTCATGCAGTTAAAGCACATTGTGTTTGTTTCATTCCAACTCCATTGTGGCGGTGTATAGAGCCAAAGATGTTAGAATTGTGTCAATGTCCCTTATATTTCTGGACTGCTGTATTAAACACACACATACACACATACACAAGTTTGTTTTTTTCCATAAGTTTGCTTCTGAGACAATTAAAATAACTGTACCAATTTATACACTGCATTCCACTA